>JACXIK010000007.1:4135973-4352589 GCA_014737385.1 Bombus superbus
CTTGCCAGAGATTCTAACTTTATCGAGCGATCTTAAAAGTTCCAGAATTTTGCCAGGGAAAAGCGTAATTAATGAATTATCGGGAAATTAGAGAGAGAAGTACGTCTGTCCTTATCGCACAATGGTGCGCTCCTTGTCTAACAGGAATCGAGATACCTCCTCGCACATCCTATACTCCTGTTACTTTCTCGCAGTTCCAACCGGGCCCGATAGATGGCAGCATCCACCGTAGACAAGGAGGGCACAACTGTGCGACAAGGACAGAGATGGCACCTTTTCTCCGCTAGATGGCGATAGTGTTTAGAGGTCTATAAATCGATCAAATTTTTATTTCGGTAAAAGGTAATTAAAAGAATTAATTTGTGGATTTGTGTACTGTGCGTCTCTCTAATTAGAGTCTCAACTTTCTTCTCAATGTAAAAAAGAAGTTCAATATTGTATGAGAGGGACAAATACAGCTCTCGCTTCATACCATGTATAGCTAGACATAGCGTTAATCAGGCTAATTGCAATTTATTCCTCTTGCTATTAGTTTGCTATTAATTCATGCGTTTGAATAACAATTATGTGTTTTCACTACAGATCGATGAAAATGACCTAATATTTATGAATGAATGTGTACATATCATAACCGGATAACGTAAAGGAATATGCTTGAGCGATTGATGTTTGTATAGGTTAATAAAAATTAATTAATTGGTTTAGATGATCTTCGTTAAGACATCGATAAGGTATGGAAAAATCTCCCTGGATGTTCTTGTAAAAGGAAATAACTAATCGATCCATGTAGAAGAATATTCTCATTTTATTTACATTTTCATTATTTAATAACACCTAGTTAACTGATTTAGATAAGCTTTGGTAAGATTTCTATAAGCAATGGAAATCTTTCTCTCGACATTGTTGTGAAAAGAAATATTTAATTGATTCGTACCAAGGAATATTCTCAGTTAATTTAAATATATTTTGTGTCATAACAATTAATTAATTAATAGATATAAGCTCTATTAAGTCTTCAATAAGGTATGGTGATATTCCAATTGATTTAAATCTATTTTATTCGGTATTACAGTTGA
Source organism: Bombus superbus (assembly GCA_014737385.1). Classification (NCBI taxonomy): domain Eukaryota; kingdom Metazoa; phylum Arthropoda; class Insecta; order Hymenoptera; family Apidae; genus Bombus; species Bombus superbus. The sequence continues at coordinate 4,137,050 of JACXIK010000007.1, forward strand.
CTAATTGATTTAAATAAACTTCATTAATGCTTCAATAAGTCATAGAACTATTTCTCCAGATGTTCTCGTGAAAAGAAATACTTAATCACGCCATGTAAAGGCATAAGACCCATAGAAGCATAAAGGCACAATGAACTGAGAGCGCGAAGCAGAAGTCGGAGATTAACGACGCGAAGGAAAAGCCGTGTTTCCAAACGACTGCGTTACAACGGGGATTTACTACATTTGCTGCATCTATAATTATAGGTAATAAAGTCAGAGACGTGGAAACCAGAACAGCATCGGACTGTTGCACGAAAATGTTCGTCATCGAGGCGGCTACAAAAATTGCTTCCAGAAACTCGTGGCTGCGCCTCTTTCCGAGTATAAACCTACCGATTTCTCGCACAATTTTAATACCAACGCTTCCTAATAGGTGAACTCGCGTTATTGTCGAAAGTCAAACTTTCTCGAACGTCTTTACTTGTTTCGTTGAATAGAAGCTACATAACAGGGAATTCCTAATTGAACTGAAAATTAAAATTTTTCGCGTCGTCTATTAGCGTAAAATGAAAGTCTGTGGCTCTTCTATCTGATTCTGATCATTGCTTTTTTCTTATCTTTACTAAATATAGTTTATGCTCGTGAGAACTAATGCAATTAACTTCACTTTTTAAATGACTCGCTTCCTAAGGGTGACATGTAAGTAATAATAACTTCTGAGGTGAATTGAAGAAATAGTGTTTGTGAAAAACCATAATTTATTTGTATTACTTAAAAAATTCTTCTGATAATACGGAATATATGGATTCTGTATAAGCCACGGTTTCGAACGAGACAACAATCATAAAAGATAGCAATCTATTAGTTATTACACCACTGTTAGACGTAAATCGACCCAACAATCTGTTTTCCAAATTTATCTCATTTTCAGAAAGTATCACAACGATCTCAATGGAGGAATAAAAATTATTGTAAAATACTAAAAGACAGGAGAATTTAAAACATCAAAACTTCCGATTATATCCATTCATTGGCCTCCAATGGCATAGCTCATGATTATTCGAGCGGTGCTAGAAAATGTCACGAATGTATGGGGAACGATTATTCAGAAGGAACGACGCGATGAAAGAAGTCAGCTTATTTTTTATTCACCATCCCCACAGGGACAATTCTCTGTCGATATTTATCGAGCATGTTTCTTACGACGTAGAAAAAGTCACGATTAAAATTATTGTTCTTAGAAAGGGAATTCCCTGACGGGGAAGCAGATAAATGTTTTTACAAGGGTCTCCACGGGAACCCGCGCGATCGTGTAAAATTTTTATTTTAATCGTTTGTTTGTAGATAATTCCAACATCGGAGAACGCCGTTATCGCGTGGCTTTTATTTATTAATTATTTATTAATAATTCCACCGGGAGCATCTTGTCTAATTGACGCGATAATTATTCGTACCAGTTGAAATTGTGTGAAATTATGAAATTATGTGAAACGTGATCATTTTTACGCAATTATTAAGAACCTTTTATTCATAATAGTTTGAAAAAGTACGATCTATATAGGATGATTTGTTAGACGTTTGACACTCTAATCTTTGCATATCTTGCAATCTAATCACGTTTCCTTTCGTTTAAAAGGTTTCCTAATTTTAAGACGAGTCTTTATTTAATATATAGTTAATTACAGCTTTTTCATATCATTTTTTTCAAAGGTAGAAAATTTCTTAACGGAAAAATTGAGTTGGACCAGAGACGGACCAAGATTTTGTATTATTATTTAATTTAAAAATATCCAATAGTAAAGAATATTGAAGGATAATATATTATATTCAATATTAATCTCATACCACCTTCTTTTTTTATCGTAGTTGTTTCCTCTGAGGTCAATCCATCCACAAGGGTTTGTGATGAAAGCGTGTCGCGCTCGTACAAACGATTAATTCTATTCCCAGTGGTATAAAACTTGCGGTGAGCTCCATTATTACAGCAAACATAGTATTTTCCACAGTGGAAAATCCCTTAGGAGGTATTTTTCACGGAACTACGTAGGTACCAGAAACATTAATAATTCGGAGAAAGCCATCGTCGACTGCAACGTTTTTAACTAGACTTTTAAAACACTACTTATATCTCAATATTTTTCACGTTCATATCTTTCTATAAAAATTTGATAAAATTTGTCTCAGAAATTATATAATTGTATCCTTACAGATAATTCAATAAATTCGATAATTAGATCTATTTAAATTACATCGAGACTGTGAATAGAAATCTTGTATGCAAATTACTATAAGTAGGTGGTCTTTTCGTTTCGTATTCGATCATTCGAAGAATGACAAACAAATCATTAGTGAAATATTCGATATCGTCAGCCTAGCGATGTTTCGATGAATCGACCAAATTTCACTTTTCAGAGAACCTTAATTTCCATAGAAGGGAATTCTGAAGCTTGACATCGATTTCAAGGTGCATTTCTCGAAGATGCGGCTTCGGAAACCCTTGAATATACGTGTCTAATGAAATGTAACAAAAATCTATACAATATTAGGGTGAAAATCATGAGGCTAACGTGGTTGTTTTGTTATGCTAATATAACGTGGCTTGATATCGTGTTTCAATTGATTTTTCTTCGCGGGTAACGTACAATAGTATAAATAGTTCCACCAGTGTGGAATTATCTTCTATTTCCCTGAATTTCAAACAAGGAGATTTATGAAATTTTCTCGGGTCTTTAGTTAGTCGGGTGCTAAAATTACTTAAAGGAATTCTTTGCAATACCGTAATGGAGATAATTATTAAAATAGAATTATAATGGACACAAGGAGTGGGTGTAAAAATTAAAGGGACATGAAAAATGATTCTCTAAAATGTTTTGAAAAGACTACACGTATTTTTTTATTATGGCAAACAGTATTTGTACGCTTGGTACAGCAAACGAACGAAATGTGCAGAGATAAAATGAAGTGACGTAGAGTAACTCCACTCGACGCTGCAGCATTTGAATAAGGATTCGGAACAAAAATTCACTGGCCTCATTTGAATAATTAAACATCTTGAATATTTGCTTCTTTATCTAACCACAAACGGTGAAGTTTGAGCACCAACGAGGGGAACATTTTTTCCATTTCTTATAAGTGTCATGCAGAGATCGTTTATCCTCTCTTTCATTTCGTCAAATATCGTGTTGACATTTAATAAAATACAGCGTTTTTATGTAACTTTTAAAATTTTCTTGGAATAAGCGCGGTCAGAAATCTTCAACCAAAAGGAAAGAAACTTTCGGGACAACCTAATATTACTTACCTACAGACTGACGATATCATCGAATAATAAGATCAATATCAAACAGTAATTATTTCGATTTTTATCCGCTGCGTGCCATTCTGTGCAACGTAGCAAACTGGAAAGTTACTTTACTAGAAAATTCGTGGAAAGCATCGAGCTAGGATTGAAAATCAATGCACTGGTTTATTGCTTACTCCCATTTCGGTGCGTCTTCTTCAAGGAATCCAATGATGACCACAGAGTCTGTTCTCGCGAAATTCGTGGTTTTCCCTCTCTTGACCATACTAGGACTATGCTCGAACTTATCCTCGGTACCATAACCGAGGTTTATGCGCCTCCGTTACCTCACCAGCTCCTGTATTCGTGATACTTGCTCGCTGACTGCGCTTCATAACAGAGACGATGCGTTTTACTATTATTGGTTCTATTTTTTTGCCTTTCTTCTCTCTTTTTTTAAACTATCCAGTTCCAAGAACAACTAAAAAATAGTCTCGTTATCGTTAACTTATCAATATTCGTTACAGCAATACTTATGTACAATTTGATCTCAATGTAATCTCTATGTGGATATTTTTTGGAAATTAATTTAGACAATTTTTAAAATCATTGGAACAATGGATAGAGTAGATAGAGAAAGATGGGAAAATGAATACAGCATTTTTCAACTTTTAGCTAAAATATTGAAATATGTAAGCGTATCTTCGTATTCTTTCCCTGTATTATCTTTGCAATCACAATCAAAATTCTATGTATGTATATGTATATTGATTTAGAAAAATTACAAATAATATTAATTCTTCTAGGATTCGAAACAACAAATTTATTTGTAAGCTACCAAACTGTTTCAAGCAATCTCTGATGACTGTCATATTTTGTTGAACATTTTGTTACTACCGTAATTAATATAGTTAATATAAAGTTAATAATACTAAACTACACTTTAAAGATGGAAATAACACTTGTTGCTTTGTTGAATATGTTCTTAATAAAATGAACAAATAAGATTCGTCGTTCACTAAATAAAAAGGTGTAGTCTTACATTACATATTTCTCTGGAAGGAATTTCTCAGCAGTGTATCAATAGCTATCCCATAGGCACGTTAATGTGAGAAACACTTAAATCGAATGCTCTACCGAGAAGCTGATTAGTTTGCGAGGAACTTTTCATGGAATACACACACATTTACAATTTCCTTATAGCGGAAACAGCTAGCTAGTTGATGTTTCCTCTTGCCAATAATCGAATATTCATCTCGGGGAAAGCGAATACGAAATCTTAATTATAAGTAATCATTCCAAGATGGATGTTCAATCGCGACGGTGACATTTTACATTCGTTAAGTTACATTTTAACCACAGGAGTGCCATTCGTTGCATTAACGTCTCATTAACCGGTGAAAGTTCGCCGCTACACTTTTTTTTTCGCCTTTCCGAAAGTGATGCCACCTGCTGTTTCTTCCCTAAGACCAGTGACTTCATTATTCTAAGCTTTCTTTTTCTTATAAAATCATTTCCCGACTTTTCATTCTAAATCGTTTCATACAGTTCAAGAATCGCAAAACGATATTTAATAATATTTTATTTGGTAATTAATTTAATAATACTATAGTAAACAATATACGAAATTTCTTTTCTCTATTTTTTATTTCGAAGATATCTTCCAAAACTAAATTATTCAATAATACAAACGTTTATCTTAATCTTTCTTTCCCATGATATTAAACAAGTTCCATGGTTCAATTATTTATCATTTTTTGAGGGAAAGAATTATAATTAATCTAAATAGATGAAGTTTTTTAACCTCCTTAAGAGAATTCGCATATGTCTCTAATCGACAAAATTTCTAACCTCATTTTATATGCATTCTTTTTCATTTTTTAAATATAAATCATCTTATATATTTCCAACATTTTAAAGCTATTACAGTTTTCGATTTTCAGTCGCTCGAATTTCTTTCAAAATTCTTGCAGGCCCTTTTCAGGGATACGAGAAAGATTGTCTTGTGTCTGGCGGAGGGTTCACTTTCACGGCTATTCAACGCATAACGTCCGTTTTGGTTCGTCGAAAATTTTTAAATGCGCATAAATTGCCAGAACATAGAAGCACAATGGTATCATTAGGGTATCGTTTACTTTTATTCCGTTAATTTATTCTGACAAGCGTGAACGATCTATGTGGCTGCTGTTTAGAGTTTAGATCCTGAATAGTCTCGTTTACGTTAAGTTATACCTCCTACAATCATACAATATTTGATTATTATTTACCACGTGATAAATCACCGTACTTTGTGTTGTCATATGTTTTAAAGATTTTGGGATAGATTCTTTGGTTTATTTTATGTTGAATTTTCTTATACGTATCCTTTCAAATTTTCCTTTCTTTACTCGTTAATAAAATACAATTCAAGTATTAATATAAGAGAATTATTTAACATAGACACAGAGTTGATATTTCATTGATCCTTATAAAAAAAATTTCTAAAGTGTTACTAGAATCTAATAACAAATTACTAAATTATGATGATTACATACTGTGTGATTGATTAACTGTAAATAAGTATAAAATCTTTGTTTCTGAAACCGCTTCAAAGTAAAATGATTATAATATATGTACGTTAATTATTAATTTCATAGTTTTTAATTATCATGTGTTATTAACTATATATTTCTATATATAAATACATATTATGCTAGGTATAAAATATTAACTGTGAAATCTGTATCAGAAGTAATGTTCGTGTTCATCGCGATTTGCGTAACCATTATAGATCAGAAGTATCGTTAACTAAATTCGTATTTCCTCCCATCTTTTTGATTTTTAATCAAACGTATCGTAACATCAAGAGTCGCGCCGTTATTTACCCTGCCTAGTACACTATTTATGCGTGACTCTTTCATGCCAAACCAAATAAATTAGAATTTACGCCAACTAAAAATGTTTCGAAATCAGAGCATGCATATGTAAAATTAATAGTAAGAAAAATATTTTGTCATATTATGGAAGTCAGTCAACCTTCGCTGATGTTTCAATTCTTGTATGATGTACAACTTTATGATAACAGCCAGATGAGGAAGGAAAAAAATATTTTTAAATTGAAAAAACACACCATTGTACAAAAATATATTTCAATTTTGTTATTTTAATATTTACAGAAGTTCAAATGAATATTGTACACGAAATTAACTATATATGTATATGTCGTATACTTTCTACTTAAAACTCTATACTCAGATTTCCCATTAAAGATGATAAATCATACATGTTTGTGTCACTTAGTAACTTCCGCGCAGATATCTGTTCATTTAAAATTGTTACAGAGTTTTTAAATATATGTTTCCATTCAATATCATCAATTTTATTTAAAGAACATACTATAACTTCATTTACTTTATCTTGTACAGAATAGCATGCCATAGACTGAAAAACAGACTTTAGGTCACTCTTCACTTTCTGTTTGATATTTCCATCTCGACTAACTAAATTTAAAATAAAAAATCCACCATTTATTAAACATTCTGCAACTGATTTTATAATAGGCACCTCTAGAAACTGTTTAGGTGGACAACTCATTCCAACTGTATTATCTTTATTGTCTACATCAAAAAGTATAGCTTTGTATTTTTTACCATTCGATGTACTGTCTTTGATAACTTGAATACCATCCGCAATTTCAACCTTCATTCTATTATCAAGAATGAGACCAAAATAGTCAGTGGCGACTTTTAACATTTTCTCATCGATTTCAACTGCTGTAATTCTTAACTGCAGAATCACAGATATATATATATATTATTAAATATTTGTAACAATATGATTAAAAAACATTAAATTCAAAATGTAGTATACATATACCTTAGGAAAACAATTATATAAAAATGTACACAATCCACCTCCACCTAAACCTATGATCATTATCTCGTCACATTCTTTAGAATTTATTGCAGCACTAACACCAATGCTCATATATACATGATGCTCGCACGCTAAGAATCCTGAATCAACAACTTTTTTCATTTTACCTCGTCTAGATTTAGCTAAAAAGAATTATTTATAAATTAAAAACATTGTGTGGTAAGATGATTCTGATGAAACAATAAGAAGTACAATTGTATACCTTGTTTAAGGCGAGCTTCACTCTGAACAACATATGGATTATTTAGAAAAATTAGTCTCCTAAATTCACTACCATCTCTTTCAATCTCTTCAACAACAAAAGGACCACTCAAATTGCTCTTTCCTTCAAAACATATTGTTCTGTCCTCAACATCTGAACCCAGTGATAAAAATGGAATATCATTTTTTCCAGACAAGCCTTCTGGTGCTAGATTCAAAATACAATCTTCGATTTCACTTTTTACAGCTTCCCAATTTTCAAATTTGTGTTCCCTGCATAGTGTGACAATAGCAAGTCTATCACGTTGGGAGCTCTTAAGAACCTGTTGTCTACCTTCTTTCGTACTAAATAGCCAATCTGTTTCCCTAACAAGACAAAAGATTTAAGCTTTGTCTCAATTTCATCTTTGGAATTATTAAATATGTATAATATTTATACTAGACATAAACTCACTTTCCTTGTGGTACTATAAAAGCTGCATAGCTTTTTGTACCATGTACCTTGGGCTGATCTAAAATGTAGATTGTGTAACGTGGATGTTTATTATCAGGAGAATGTAAATTTAGTGAGATTTCTCCAATATCAGCCACACTACGCTTTTGAAGACTATTAAATATAAATGCAGATTGTTGTGCTGACAGTATAGCTGATATCATTTCATCTACTGATGATAATCGTCTTGGTGCACCATCAACTAGTACTACTTCTAGAACCTGTTGTAATGATACAATATTTACTTTAGAAAGAAATTGTTAAAATGGACATTAGTGAAATATTATCAATTACATTATAAGAATCTGATAATCTAAATATAAGTTCAATATTATTAAAAAATTTTTATTTTAAGTTTTAAATATAAAGCAACTTACTTTTTAATAATAACATAAAACTTACAGTCTGTGACAAATTTGTAATCTTTGTTGCAATTACTGCAAAAACTGGGATTGAACTTCCATCTTCAAGACGTGTTTTTTCTTCTGCTTCATGACAACGTACTATACGAAACATGAAACCAACATTTGGAAAGTAAGATAAAAGTTGCTTTAAAATATATTCCTGTAATAATGAGATGCATATGTATCTGCCACCATTGCGTAGAATTCTTGTAATTTCCTAAAAATTATTATATATTAAGATATATTATTACTTTATTAAGACATATTAAAAAATATAGTACATATATACATTGTAAATAATAAAACATGGTATACTAATGATTTACTTATTACTTAATACATATACCTTAAAATATTTGTTAACATTAGATACTGTCCCTTCTTTAGTATCTGGCATAAGAGCATCTAAAGTACCCTTATCCAGAACAACGCTAAATGTATTATCAGCATATGTCATTTGTGTAGCATCCATGTGTTCATAAACTAATTGTGGTCTCATAGTCGCATTAATATCACGCATTTGTTTAATAACAATATGTGATATATCAATATTAGTAATATTTCTGCAATTAAAAATAAAATTAGAAAGAATATTAATGAAGATTAACCAACATTACCTCTTATAGATAAAGCAGTTGTACAAAAAATGGCAATCTTAAACAAAATGATTCTGCTTTAAATTTATGAATATAAGGTCAATGCGATTAAAAGTTTCATACCTGTATCCAGCATCATACAAACACATGCTAACAGTAGAATTGCCACAACCAACAATTAAAACATTGTCTTTTACTTTGATGTACTTTAAAAATATACCACATAATTCTGGATATTCTCCATACCTAAATAAAAAGGAAGAATTATATATGTAAGGCAAATGTATGTTTAAGACTAAATTGTGAACATGCCATTGATAAGACCATACCATTCAAAGCTTTTTTTGCCACGTTTCTTGAAAAATGTATTCCAATATTCAACTTGGCTAAATTCTTCGTGCGTTTTTGGTAGTATATTCATATTTTCTATGTTTTAATTAAATTTACAAATTGGACAACATCGAATTATTTGAAGCCAATTATTGCTGCAACTGTAGAACTACGATTAAGTACCCTTTTAAATTAATCCGAGAACAACAATCGTCAACCATCAACCCTAGAAAATATTACATAGTAAAGTTTGTTAAATCATAAATATATTACATTTAATATATTTTGTTTCGTATCATGTTTTCAAATACAAATTATGTTAATATTTACATGAAATAATGTTATCGTTTCATATCACTGTAATGATATAATATTGAATATTACACACTGTATATAGGTTATTTACAGATACATACATAAATAAATGTATAATTATAACGTATAATTATATATTTCTATTTTCAGAAATTACTAAGATATTTTTAATATATTTATTTTTAAATGAAAGAATTACTTCATTTTAATTTTGTAATGGCATTTCTATGTAAAAATGTCATTAAAGGCGGATTTATATTGAGGTTAGATTTGCAACGATTACCTACATACGATTTACCGCAGATACTTTCTGCTCTATTGTATGTTAAAATAAGATATAAGAATACATTGAATGACATATAGATATAATTAATCTTTTATAAAAAATAAAGATGAATTTTAGATAAATGAAGAACTTTTGAACATTTTATCTCATTCTCAAAGCATGAATAATTCATTGATAGGAATTCAAATTTGAATAGATCCGTAGATATAAACAAAGATAAGTAGAGAGATTGTCAAAGTAAAGTCATGGACTTGATTCTCATATATATACTCCTCTGATTAATTGCATTCAAATAAATTTAAGTTAAAAATTATTTTTAAATATATAAGTTGGAGAAGAAGAAGGATATGGAGGAAGAAAGCAAAAAAAAAAGTCTCGTCCATCCAAGAGTGCTGGATCAGAACCAGATTCTGTCAGAGCCGAAACCTGATAGAGGACGCATCAGTAAGGCTGCCTTTTTAAATACAATTGAAGATACTATCAACTTAATAAATGTTTATTATGAGAATTGTATTTATTTTATGATAATAATAAAAAGCGGGCAAAACTTGTAACATGTCAATTTATTACAAACAAAGTCAATACATTAGTATGTACAACTACTCTGACACATTTGATATATATGTACATTATGTATAAATAATATACACACGCATTCATGACTCACATTCGTATATATATCATCAATACAAAAGCTCCTTCTTTTGTTTGAATATGTAAATGTAAACAATGTTCTCATTTCTAAATTATTGATAAAAATAAAATATAAAGAGAATATGTATTACATTACATTTTAATTAAAGGATACATGCACAGCCTAAAACAAGAAGCAATTCAATGTATTCTATCACCATGGAAAATATTATATTTGCTATGTAATACCTGGTAATGTCCACTGGAACTAAATCCCCTTTAGAACTTTAAGTTATAAAGCTTTGGTCTAACTTCTCCATGTAAATATTTAATTTTCAGCTTTCACATAAAAATAACGCCTCTTATAACATTTACATAGAAATATGTATATGCATAAATTGCATATTTTTTTTTAGTTGTAATGGACTTACACATTATAATCTGATGTAATATAAAACTGTATGCAACATTACTAGATATCTAACAACATTTCCTATATGTTTAGAATAGATTTTATTTTAATAGTAAAGAATTAAAAGTTAAAATGAAAATTGTCATTTTATTAAAAAAAACATTACAAGATATATATTAGGTTGTCTCGAAAGTTATTTTCCTTTTGTAAGGAAGTAATAGATGCACAACCTCTTTTCGTTTTATATTCAATCATGCACTATCCATTTTGTTCTATTTCTATTATTATGATCATACATGATTTGACAAAAAATAATATAAAACAGCGAATCTCCTGCATACATCATTTCCTTACAAGACAAAAGAAATTTTTGGGACAACCTAATACTATTGTAATTTAATATAAAAAAAGTTAATCTTTTAAATTAAAAAAAAACTTAATAAAATGTATTCAATATAATTAATACAATTTAACTGCCTCATTATCCTGATACTGAATTACCTGTAAAAATATTTCCAACTGTAATGATTTATGTTAATTTTTACAAGAGAAAATATTAAATATTTAATTACTTCAGTACGAACAGTAATTGAATCTTATTTGAATTGACATATTTATTAAGAGAACTTTTGCTTTTCTTTTCAACAAATTGATCCTTAACTGTAAAACATTAAAAACTAATCAATTCTACTATATCTGAGTAACTGATAAAGAATTTCTAAAGGGGACTGAAAATTATCCTATAATTGTAAAGAGGACTTCTTATAACTGTGTGTTTATATTAAAGAATGATATCTACATGGAAAATGAATGCTTCATTGAAGCATTGAAAATGATGGTCTTCTTTCATATATAATAAAAAAGCTGAGTGAGCATGACATCAATCACTCTCAGCAATATCAACTATCATAATAATCAGTATTGCACTCTCAGTTAGAATTAGTGACAATGAGTTTGAGAAGCTTGAGAAATAACTCTTTGAGGTGTTTAAGCTGGTGACGGGTGATATGGCCCCAGAAGTCTGTACTTCTTATTCAATTAGGAAAAGCTATTTTTTAGTAATATACACGAAGTAAACAAGATATATAAAAGATAAGAAACAAAGAATAGCTTAGCAGTAGAAAATTTTGATGAATTACAAATAAAAAGAACTTGAGCTTTAAAAATGAAAGAGAATATTTTTTTACCAAACTCCAAAATTAAATGAATAGTAGAGTAACATCATAAATAAAATAAATATTTAGAAAAAAACAAATGATATAATAAATGAAAAATAAGATGATAAAAAAATGGTCTATTTGTCAATGTTATCAAAATATGAAAATGAATAAATCAGAAACAAATCTCTCATTTTTAACAAAATTAAGAATAAGTATTTGAGATGAAATAAAACATTTGGAAATATTCCAAAAGAAAATGACTAGTATGCTGGAAAGAACTGTTCAAAAACCTAGTTAAGATTAAATTTAGATTTAAAATTGGAATACTTGAAGATTTGTGAAATAACTGAAAATTATTTGTAAAATTGAAAACAGCAAACTACATATCAATCAACAATACAATAATGTATATGAAAATATTGAGTCAATTATAACATATTATATGAAAAAGCTAAAATAGTCAGAAATGTTTCCAAAATTTCTCAGTTTTATCCCGTCACCAATGCTTTATTTTACTTTGCAACGAGTTCTATTTTTCAATGTTTTATGTTGAATGTTATATTCAACGAAATACAAATCCCTTTAACATGCAAATATTGTATTCAAAAGGTTTGAATATAAATATTTTGAACCGATCAAATGCTCTGGCAGTTAAACGCTTTATTCTTAATATTTATGTCATTTATCTTAAATCTTAAATTATCAAATCATTTAATGATAGAATCCATGGTGAGAGAATTATAAAATTTTATAACTTCTATCAGAGTAAATATAACAAAATTCTTTGAATATTCTCTTGACTAAATAAAAATTGATACTTGTTGAGTTAAGTATTGTCATTTTAGCAATAAATTATTTCTCATAATAATTTTACTCACAAAGTTGTGAAAACAATTATGAATCTAATAATTTCATTGCTTAAGTAGGCATAACATCCAAATTAGCAGACTCTATGCTATATGCAATTTTTAAACATAAGAGAAACACAAGAGTATTTGGTTTAACATTGGTATTTGTCAAAAAGTATCATCTATGATATGAAAGAATAGTTGTAACCCAAAGAAGCCGTTGCCAAATCCAACGTGGTATTCTGCAAGGTCCAAGACTGGCCATTGCACTGGCTATATGACGTAACCAATCACGAATACCCCGTGGTGCATGTCCTCCATTGACATAGAGGACATACGTAAAACCATCTTTACATTTGCCATGAATTACATAATAATATGGTAAAAAACTATGTAATCGAAAGTGACATCTTTGATAAAACAATATAGCTGGTGCATTGCTGGATAATACATGCAGGAAGACTGCTTTTACGGAAGAACGTTCTGGAGCAGTGACATGTGCTAATAATTGTTCCAATAACAACGATGCAATCCCATTTCTTCTATATGCACGACGGACACCTAAGCTAAGAATGTAACCCACTAAACAATCATTTCCTAAACTTGAACACAAAATACCACGATCTTCTGTGTTCAATTTAGCATAAGGCTTTATTTCTGCGACAATGAGTCCAATTATTACTCCACCATATACAGCTGCAAGTGCATAAAACCTTGAGGAACTTGTTATATCTTCATACCACGAATAAGGATAATCTATGACAAAATAAATTAATGCTTTAATATAAGTAATTTTTGATATAATCTTTAATACAAGATAAATAATTTATAAAATTAACATATAATAACATGCATAATTATATTAAATTTTCGATAATTTTTGTTATTTCATAAAATAATTTATAGCATATTTATTAATTAATCCTTTATGGCCTTATTCTAGTTCAAAGATATATATGTGTGTATAATATAATTTTTAATGTTTTTAATTTATTTATAAATTATTATCATGCTTTAAAATATGTATGTACTTATTCTTTTTGACAAATATATTATTTTATATTTTATTAAAAAGTAAATAAAATATGACAACACATTTAAATTTATAAAGTATTATATTCTGAAATGATAAAAAATATACATTATGAGTAGATGTAATAAGTTCCATTATTATTGTTCCATATTTACTTTTTAATCAATGCTAGCTGCTAATTATTATAATAGTTGTATAGACATAAAACAAATAAGACTTATTATTAAATAAAAATTGAACTAAAAGCAAATGGTTGCTTATCAAATTGATAAGAACTGATAAGATACAGTGATAAAAGATGATAAAGATAAAGATTATTAATTATATAAACTATTACTATTATATACAAGTCTTATATCCAATTCCATATGAGTTTATGAATAAATAACATAAAATATGCAAACAGAGTCATATCTTATAATTCAAATAAAAGAAACTGTTCGAAAAATTGTTTGATGTCATCGTTATAGATATAGTAATAATAGAATAGAATATTATATATATTACAAATACTTGCCAAAATCGTATATGGTATAATAAATTAAACAAAAGCAAATTCAGCAAATAATTGCAGAATGAATTTATTTGTTTAGAAGCAAAATATAACAAAAGGAGTATGTTTCTATAAATCTAAATTTATAAAAAAAAGACTAGATAAAGTACCATTCAACATTTCTTTTATTTAATATTTATAATGTCTAATAAATTTATAACACTAATGAACTACAATTGCATTAAAAATAAATATTTTTAACCACATCAGATACATGTATTATAAGTTAAAAAATAATATACTTTATTATTGGTATTACTTCTTTATTTAAAATAATTTGACATGATACTTACACTATAACAATTTAAGGGTTTTAGTAAATAAACTTAAAATATAAAGCAAAGCATTAAATCAAACACACTTTATATCAAAAGAGTTGTAAATGACTTATTCAACTAACATACGAAAGCCAAATAATGAATGATTAAAGCCTCATTATTCTAAATACGAACCTTACTTATATCTAAACGTAAAGATTATTATTTTTTAGATAATCAATAAATAATTAGGAAAACTATGAAATTTTTCTTTCTTAATACCAGAATTAATGCCAAATCAATCTCTTTTTAAAGAGAATCCTTAAAACATTTACATATTTGTTACAATACTTTGTTGAAACTGGAATGTTATGACAATTGAGTCAGCAACCATGGATCAAATATAATACAGAAATATTGTATTAACTAAGTTCAAAATAACTAAATATAAAACCAGAAAGGATTAATTACATGTAGGAAACAAGTGTAAATTACTCTTTATATGAGGTGTTGTTTGTAAGACTTAATTTTAAAAATGATGGGAAACTTCGTACCAATGGGGAACCAATCTTGACAAAGTGCCCGTACTTCCTCCAAATCATCTGGACACAGGAAACGTAACTGGACATCACCCAGAACACACAAAGGTACAGTTGCCGGTATCACGGAAGTCTTTTGCTCATTACATAAATTTCTTATGATATTTTCATCCGTGTATTTATGCTTGCTTTCTTGAGATATTTTGAAGACACTTTTATCGATTTCTGGTAAAATGAGGTATCGATTAAAAGATACGGCCATCACGCCACAACTTTTCTACTATTTCATTAGTCATCTCTTGTACAATGTCAAGCATGTCACGTTGGATGTAAACGTTTGCTAGTAAACATATTGAAATCTGCCGACATTTTGTTTCCCTCTCCATAGCTCCCTATTGTCATCTTTTTCCTGCTCACTCGTTTACCTCTTTTTTTTTCTCGAATCATCTGTCTTTTTCACCTTTGATTTCTACATATAAGATTTAAACGTATAAATAGTATACGTATAAATACGTATGCTTATAAAAGACCTTTAGAAAATTCAAATTTTGTATCTTTATTAATTCATATCCAAAAACAAATATAACGTTGTTTATCAGATTTAAATGATCCTTTTATAATCATTTAATAATACTTGATACGAATATAATCATTAATTAAACAAATTTTATAATAAAGTATGTAATACATATATATATATATATATATATATATATATATATATATATATATACATGTATGATATGTGTACAGTATCAGCTTTTGTTATAATTTTCACTCTTTTAAATTAATATAATACAAATTTTATAAAATATTCATACTAATTTAATCGTAGAAGGGTGCAAAATCTTCAGAAGAGAACGGTTCGTGGATTAGGATTCGAATTTGCGAGTCTTCAAGTGTGTAGCGCCATTGACCATCTCCCGCCCTTTTTAAGAGTATGAGAAGAGTTGTTTTAGCTTTATCAGTCGTGCAACGGCATCAAATCATTGTAAAATTACACAATTACGCAAATTACTATACAGAAAATTATAAATTCATAGTAAAATTGTACAATTATTATAAACTGACAAATTGAATTGAATAAAACAATATTGTTTTGCAAGTGAACAAAGCGTTTAATCATTTTGAACCCTTCCAACGTTCACAATCCTCAAATTCTTTCCAATTCTCATTAGTTTAAGAAATAAGTTATAAAATGTGACGAAAAAGTTCAAGAAAATTGGTAATTATTAAGAGAATAAGATAGCATAATTCTAAATTTCTCGAAATTCTTAGAAATGATTTCCTGGAAATCATTTTCCGGGAAAATTCGAGAGCAACAAATTTTCGAACAAACCAACTTAGTAATTTTTTATCAGGAATACACATAATATAAGAGGTAGCACTTTTTGGAGATCCTTGGAAATGACATCATATTCCAATTGAAATTCTCGGGTTCTTGAATTTCGAACCGATTTTGCAATTTTATAACGGGAAAACAGAGACGTGGCATGATTTCTGTAATTCTTGGAATTTGGCATCATTTCTCAGAATTTTTAAAAATCACTTAGCGGTCTTTTTTTATACGATTCCTCTTTAAATTTTGCGTATTCTTAACTATTTTTCCATTTCATTTTTTTTATTTTTGTGAATTTCTGTGGGATTAGATAAAGGAAAGGATGAATAACAAGATTGTTGTTTCTGCTCCAAAATGACTTTTCTGTAATCAATACAAAAACATAAATTTATACTGAAATACTTAGATGTATAATTTTAGAGCTATATCGATGATTCTATTTCTCTAAAGAGATTATAAATATATTTAAATTAAATTATTTATTTCAACTAGATAATCTTTTACAGGAAATAGATTACTTATTAACTGTGGTGGCAATATTGGCAACATTGTGATACGGACAATTAAATGTAGATTATCATGAAGTTACCTTTGTAATGGAGTATAGATTTTTATGTATATATATTTGTTAATTTATAGCAATAAATAATATCATTTGAAACAACGTTGCCTTACATAATTTCTTTTTGAAACTTTTATGCTTACATTTCCTGGCTTAATTAAGAATTTAGAGCGGAATGAAATTGAACGTGTGTTAACAATGTAAACGAATATTTATATTGAAGTACTATATTGAACATACACATTACACTTTGTTATTGTCTTTTTGGTAATTTATGACTGCCTAAATTATCTGTGTACATTTGTATATTGCTTATAAATATAGGTATAAAAGATATAATGCAGTGGATGTAATATTATATATAATATCGAACGTATGAGTGAAACATGTTCCTCGTGTGTTATGAAAATTACCCATTAAATTGGGTTATGAAAGTTATAAAACTCAACAAAATTCAAAGGATTTAGTTGATATAAACTAAAATAAGAGAAATGGTTATACCAAAAAATCATTCAATAAGTCGGTCCTCTAGTTGTTTACGGAAATATCGAATACTGTTTGTATTTGGTATTACTGTACTATGTGTACAAATTTATTTAGCTCATATATTTTTCGGTTTAGAAATCCGAAATCGAAAATTTAATCGGCTGTCTTCAGGGGAAGTAAGTTTTAATATGATTTTTACTATATATAATATAAATATTATTTATTAGTTGCATTATTAGCATTATAATACCAATCATTTATATATTTTTTTGTACATAGGATTTATCTCAACCTACAGAAGATGAAGGTTTACCAAAAGGTTTACGCCAATTGAAACTCCCACCTGACAAAACTAGTAATTCAAATAAAATTCTGCAATTTCAGCGAAACCGTACTACTAGAGTAAAGCTAGATCGTAAATCATTAAATTTTACACCACCTTGTGAATTTAATGGCAGAGAAGCAGTGAGTGCTGTAACACGTGCACAAAGCCAAGTATGCAAACAACGCATTGTCAATGTGACGTGCCTTAACCAACAAGGATTATTATACCCAGAAAGAATACAGTCTCTGTGCCCTCATTCTCCAGGATTTATAGATAAACCAGTCAGTTTAGGATGTTTTAAAGATGATAAAACATTAAGAATACTTTCTGGTTATTACCATGTTTTTAAAGGGAACAATTCTCCAGAACGCTGTGCTTTTCTGTGTCTTCAGTCAGGATATTTGTATGCTGGTACTGAGTATTCGTAAGTTTTTCAAATATTTAAGAAGTTAAATGAAAAATTATATCAAGTATCAGTTACTCTTCTGAATTGACATCAAGATTTAAAATGTATGACATTTAATTTTAGTGTTGAATGCTTTTGCGGAATGGAAAATCCATCTCAACTAAAACGATTACCAGATTCTAGTTGTAATATGAAATGTTCTGGTAATCCAAAATATTCTTGTGGCGGATATCTAACAATTAATGTGTTTTGGACTGGAATTCAGAGTAAGGAAGTAAAGAACTGATATATTTATAGTATATATATTCATTATTGCTTGTAACAATGTAGATTTTTAATAAATCTCATCTTTTGTTTAATAGAATTTAAGGCACAAGAAGCTCGAAATACAAGTATAGATGGCGAAAATGAAAAACCAGTTCGAATAGCATATTTATTAACAGTAAATGGCAGAGCCAGTCGACAAGTAAAACGACTTATCAATATTCTTTATCACCCTTCCCATTTATTTTATATTCATGTTGATGCGGTAATTATATAAGTCTTTCGGTTTTAAGATGTTCGAGACAACATTATCAATCGATAACGCACTATACACGCATGCGTGCACCATCGGTGGATCATGTCGTTGTGAACATGTTAATATGATAGAAGAACATGTTTCTATCCGTATACTTCCTATTTTCAGCGACAAGATTATCTTTATCGAGAAATGTTAGAAGTGGAAAGATCTTGCAAAATTAATAATATTAAGGTGGCAAGAGGAGAAAATTTAAGACATGCAAGCATTTGGGGAGGCGCAAGTCTTTTAACAACTCTTTTAAAATCTGCACAGCAGATGCTTGCACATCATCACCATTGGGATTTTCTTGTAAATCTATCAGAATCTGATTTTCCTATAAAAAGCAATGCACAATTAACCCAATTTCTTAGCTTGAATAAAGGTATGAATTTTGTAAAATCTCATGGAAGGGAAGTCCAACGATTTATCACCAAACAAGGTTTGGATAAGACTTTTGTAGAATGTGAAACTCGTATGTGGAGAATAGGCGATCGCAAATTACCAGATGGTAAATGTTCTTTCTTCCTTTATATTTGATAATATTTGTAATATTCTCAACTTATTACAAAAAATATTTTTATAGGTATTCAAATAGATGGTGGTAGTGACTGGGTAGCCTTAAGCAGAGAATTTGTAGAGTATGTTGCTAATCCAAATCCGGATACATTAGTGACTGATCTCTTAAAAGTGTTTAAATATACTTTATTACCTGCTGAATCTTTCTTTCATACAGTTTTACGTAATTCAAAATTTTGCAATACTTACATCGATAATAACCTACATGTTACTAATTGGAAAAGAAAGTTAGGCTGTAAATGTCAGTATAAAGCTGTGGTGGATTGGTGTGGTTGTAGTCCAAATGACTTCAAACTTGAAGACTTTAGCAGAATTCGCAATACAATAGATCGTAATTTGTTTTTCGCACGAAAGTTTGAATCTATTATTGACCAAAGAATTATAGATAGGGTAGAAGAATGGTTGTACCCTGAGAATTTAAATAAAACTGTGAATGCGAAAGGTTACGACGCATACTGGCAAAGTTTATACCATGCAGCAGATTTGAGTCCTTTGAGTGATGATGCACAATTGACTGTTTCAAATTCTTTAGCAAGATTAATTTTTCGTAAACTAAATATAGATTACAAACATATCCGTCTTTTGGAAACAACTGCCTACTTTAAACAAAATCAGTTTGTTGGAATACTAATTCGTGCTGAAGCTACATTACAACAACAAACTGATCATCAAGAATATTTGGAACAAATAGAAGCTTTGATCTATCTAAGACAGAACTTTTCTACTAGTAGAGAATGGTTGGGAAAGATACAAAGTTTATCTGTTAATACTGATTATGATCAAAAAGAAAAGACATTTAGAAATTTGATGGGAAGTATAGGACCATATTCATATCCAATTTTATCATACGAATTTGATACTACATTGACCATACCGCAAAATCTGTCAATACTATGGGTGGATCCTTATGGTCGATTAGCAGAAGTTAATTATATACAGCTTGAAGAAACAACATTAGTAAATATAAGAAATTTTTAGTTGATTATTTTATATTTAATATGCTATAGATAATTAACAGTTTGGTTATTTTCAGACAGGGTATGTTAGACCACAATTCAATGAACATCTAGTTGTGGGTACTTGGCATCTATTCTTAGTTGCTGATTCCTTATTAGTGACAAAAATGAATTTTTTGGTGACTCCTTTAGGATATTGGAAAAATAAAAAGATTGATGCAGAGAGAGCTAAGGAAATAAATAATGCATCTGCCAACAGTTATCATATTACTGAAGAAATGAATAAAAAGTGGTCACATTTATTAAATTCTGTAAATTTTTACGAACGAACTACACATACGGCAGATAATGAAATTAAAATTAATTCTAATTTGGATCAATGGATAGACAAGCTAGTACAGGAACATTATGAAATTGATAAAATCTGTAGTGCTAATGATACTAAATTAAAGTTACAAAAGTGTATTAATACTTACTGGAGCTCATTGAGTCCAGATTCAAAGGCTGATATCAATAACCTATGTTAAAACTATTAATTAGTTTACTAAATATGTGCCATTCTCAATATTTTTAAAGTTTAACTTATTAAATACGTGTAAAGGTTAATAATCTTTTTAGATATTTTTATATCAAATACATGCTATACATATTCATATGGTCTATTTTAAAAGTATTTTACATCCTGAAACTAAAAAAATTTTAAGCTAATATAAGGAAATTTTTGTCATTCTTTGGATATCCAGAATTCAGTAATCTGATTATTTCACTACAGTAAAATGCTTCTTTCCCTACTATATATATTTGTATAAAGTTTTGTTCATTTATATTCTCATAATAATGTATATACAAATTGTATATAGATTTTTCCTAAATCACTATTTCTGATAAATTTATATGAAATACAGAAAATTCAAGTTTGTTTTTACACAGAGATATAGAATACTTAGAATTTTTGTTGAAAAAGTAATTAATCTTTATTTGCCATAATATGATTTTCGTTTTACAAATTAATGAATTATATTTTATATGCTGTAAGTAGAAACTATAATTTCTCAATATACATATTTATACCAAGTTTGAATTACATTCCTATAAAATATTGCTACATGTGCCTTCAATTTTGTTAATTCATAGAAACTTGAAATTTCAATAATAATTATGCGTGTATATTGTGAAGTGATTTACATTACGATTTTAAAGGATGTCCCCTGTTTCTAAACAAAAAAATAAGCTAAAAACATTTGTTTACTTATTGTTATGAACTCTTCTCTACAAAAATCACTTTATGAGTATGTTTTATTTTATATGACATTATTACATATGTATTATGCAATTTATCTGTGCATATGTATGTTTACCATTAATCTGTTAATCTTTTTAAAATATATACATGATAGTTAACTAAACAAAAATATTTATGCCGCTATCATTTATAGATATAAATATTTATAAAAATCAAAAAGACGAACTAATTTAAGAATTGTCTTATCACTTAAATTGATGCGGAATCAAAATAATACAATGTCTTGCAGTTGATTAAATAATATAACATGACGAGAATTACACTAATGTATTAAATAATGAGTAATTAGCTAAAAATGGTTACAAAAGATATTTTATTTCCAAACGGAAGTTTTTAAATTGAATAAAATTAGTAAACTTTTCTTCTTAAATATTTCTAAACATCCTGACACCTAATAATTTTATAATAATACTTAATCAATTTCTTATTGCTTCATTATGTTAATGTTTATTTATAAAAATACTTTATTTATAAATACATAATTTTATATATAATATTATGTTATTCACGTTAAGTAAGACTAATGATAGAAAAAGTTATTTAAAATTATGTTATTGCTTTTTCTATTAATATATTTACGTACGTACATAATTATATTTATATTAAATTTTGTACACATAAAATAAAGTTAAATAGCCTACAATGCATAGATATGTTAGCAAATAATATTTTTTGTATTTATCCACTTAGTAGAAACTCACTAAAAGGTATACAAATATCAATTTTAAATTTACCGCTAAAGAAACGTTCAAGCCATCGATTATTGTGAATCTATACATTGTGCATGTGCTCTCTATGATGTGCAAAGTAAATGTTTATATGGTATCAGATGATATATTTAATACAATATAATTACAGTAATACCGGAATATTACATTTAAGACGTGACCAGTCGATATAATACAAAAATAACTGGCATTCAAATATTTTATATACAATAATGCACTAATACCGTAGCAAGCAAAAATTAATAATTAAGAATTTCATCAACTCTTAAAAATCGTTATAAATTCGATCTTCTTCTATTTTATAC
This sequence comes from Bombus superbus, assembly GCA_014737385.1. Lineage (NCBI taxonomy): Eukaryota > Metazoa > Arthropoda > Insecta > Hymenoptera > Apidae > Bombus > Bombus superbus. Next base: position 4,159,835 of record JACXIK010000007.1, read on the forward strand.
TTGTGGGCTTTATATGCTTAGTTATTTTTAATAAATTATGGATTCATATATGATATAGCATACCGAATAAAACTAATAGACTGAATACAAAGAAGTTAGTTTCTGTGATTGCAGTGTTTAATATTCATAATGTATTTATAATTGTTTAAATAATAAAAAGGTGCCTTATTTAAGATTAGAAAATTTATAAATACAATGTCATACAAGTATAATATCTCTTTAAGACTTACGTGAAGAGAAAGTAGTATAAATATTAATGGGATAAAGAAGCATTGTATGCCAAATGATAACTATAAATAGTATTACCAAATAGTATAATTATCTTTTTGTAAAGCATATTTATTAAATATATTTAATTTAACATAATAACATTGTCAATTCGAAACAGAGATAAATAACAAGATTTAACATAACCACAAGTAATGTTATATAAATAGAATCATGAAAATGTATAGACTAATGCATCATCAAAGATATGTTTTTCAAAATCAAAAACTTTTACCTCTTACATATACCTGTATGCGATTTCAAATACAAGAAGGAAAAAAGATAGAAAGACATAGAATATCTAACATCAAAAGTTATTGGTTTGATAAATATATAAATTATATTAAAAATTATGAACGAGTATTGGAAAAAAAATTTCCAAAAACAATGCACGTATATCGTATATTTAGTATTGGTACCAAAGATTTTATTCAAGATGTAAAAAAATTTCTTCTGATAATGAAAAAACAAAATATTGATGGAGATGGTAATTTAACTACAGATGAACTAAGGTTGAACTATACAATGCCTAAAGATTTAATAAAGATATTTCCTGTTTTATTAATATCTGCCATTCCTTTTACAAATTACATCATCTTTCCTTTAGCATATTATTTTCCAAGATATCTTTTAACTTCTCATTATTGGACGTTACAACAAAAACTTGATTTTATGCTATTGGACCATAAGAAAAGATTAAAACATAACAGACCATTGTTTAGATGCATGCAAGCAGAGCTTAACAATGTTAAAAATCAAGCACTGAAATTAAAATGGAGTGGTATTATTGCATGTCTTGGCAGTGGTACACATCCTAATGTGAAAGATATTATTGCCTGCTCTGAATTATTTGCGGGTCCACCATATTCATTAAATACTCTTAAAAGAAAACATATAGTACGTTAACTTTAATATTTAATTTAAATTAATATTGTTTTTATATATTATTCAATTATATTTTAGTACATTAATTTCATTAATGTACTATAACAATTTTTTGAGAGTAAAATCTTCTATTAAGGATAATATAATGCTGAATTATATTTTAGAAAGAATTACTTGGTATATATAATATATCTACTTGGACACCTTTCAAAAGAAAAAAATTAACAGAACGGGCTATGTTAATAAAACGAATGGATCAAGCAATACAAAAAGAAGGTGGACCTACTACAATGTCAAATGATGCAATACGTTGGGTGTGCATAAAATAATATTCTAATATCTTTGATATTTTTTAATACTATTTATTTGATGATTTCTTTACATATTGTATTATATTTATTACATATATTCAAATTATAAAATATTTTAGGCACTTTCATTTAGGGGTGTAAATCCTGCAACTATGTCCTTAGAAAGTATGAGAAATTGGCTAGAACAATGGTTCATAATATCAAATACAGTCGATGAAAACACAATTTCATTGTTGTTACATAGTCCAATACTGCTGGCATACAATCATCCTACTAATTGGATCCTTTTGTACACATAAAACAACATTATCAAATATTTGTTCTTTTCATTGTCTAAAAATGTATAAGAATTGTAACAATACAAAGTTGAAATATCTGTATTTGAATTATTTGTATAACATATATGTAAATAAATAAATTGTACATTATACACTGTACATATGTATCTATGTGAGAAGGATACAAAACTGTATATTTTCTGTATTATTATATCAATATTTTATCGTATTTTCAGAAAATTTTCTTTTTTATATAGCTAACAATAACTTTATTTTTTATTTTTTCTTTCCACAGGATTAAAAGGAAGCAAAAATAACATGCATATAAAATAAAATAATTATAACTAGCACACTTTCATTTTGTTAAATATATATCTTTCATTCTCATATTGTGTATACATTACAAAATATAATTACCATTTTTGTGTATATCTGAACATAACATAATACAAATGTAACTCTTTTATTAGCTACAAGTATAAATTTTTTCAGTTGTTAAACATAAATTGTTTTATCAAATTACACAAATACGATATGTCATTTGAAATAAATGACTGCTAAAGTCATAAAAAGTATTGAAAGAATTTTACCAATAATTACATCCTTTTGCGTTAATCAATAGGTATATAAGCAGGTAGAACACCAATTGGAGAACGTTTCAATACTTTTGGATCAGAAATGGTTTCTAATTCATCACTATTTTTATTTATTTCCGAATTTGTATTATTATCAGACGTTTCAATTGGTGTATTAGAACAAACTACAGTATTTACATTTTTCAGAAGATTAATTTTTTTCATAATGCTTTCTCTTTTTTTATCAAGAGATTTATTTAAAGCAGGTGCTTGTTCATAATATCTAAGTCTGTTTTCTGCATTGAAAGATGAAGTATCCTTTGTAACAGTTGTTACTGCTTGATTGCAATGCATATTGTATTTTCTTTTTAAATGATTTTGTTTCTTAGAAGACGATTGTGTTTTATGTGGGTAAGGACAATACTTACCTTTACTGCATTTTTTTGTTTTTTCAAACTCTGGACATAGATTTTCATGGCGCTGCTTACACTGTAAAAGAAGAAACTTCCAGCTCTTTGAAAAATATTGTCTTGTATGTGTTATTAATATATTAATTATATTAATTATATACTTAAATGTTTCATTTAACAATTAATCAATAAATGAATAATTATTTGCAAACTATAAACATATAAATTACTATTAAATATAGAAAAAAATTAAAATGTAGAGGAAATAAATTATAATATGTTAAAAAGATATCTAAGATTCTTTTAAATACTTAAAATTTGCATTAAAATTTAATTCAGATTTAATAAATTTATATCAGTATATTTCTACTGATAGGTACTTATGAAAATTACTGTAAAGATATTTATGTAATACTTTATTTATATAAGTAATAAAAATTGTCTAATTTTTTATTAATCCTTTGGAGATAAATTTTCCATATTACTAGTACATATGAATACATATAAGTACAAAAGAGAAGGTTGTAAAAGGTTAATAGAAGATAGTAAATATTTTAGTTAAAAAAATAAAAAATATCGCACTTACCTCACTACCTTTGGCACAATATCCTTGCAAGAAATCTATACAAATTGGAGTACTGGAAGAAACTTTGATGTGACGATAAGGGCAAGCATCCCGGGTACAGCAACCTTCCAAGAAGTATTTACAAGTTGGCATTTTTTCTGGACCTACATCATGAGATAATGGACATTTATCCAACAAACAATTTCCTTGAAGAAATCTAAAAAAATATTTTCTCTATTAAGCAAACAATGTACTTTTTTACATATCATATAGATACAAAATGTTACTTTACTTTTTACAGAGAGAAATTTGTTTCTTGTCATGACGCTTTACACAAATCCCTTTTTCATGATTTGAACAATACCCAAATTTTTTAAATATTAAACATGGTTGGTTATTTTTTTGCATTTTGTTGCGTAATATTTGTATACTTTTTTGTTTGACTTTATTGCTACAAAGGAGAAAATGACTATAAAATATGAACAAAATTAAAAAACATAATATGTATAGAATTATAACAAAGCGATGAGGGAAAAGAGATGGTAAATGGTAAGAGAGATATAATTAATGAAATAAGACTATGAAGTTAAAGATAACCATATACCTTATATTATTTTTATAACTTATTTTTTGTGACATATTAGATGGGGATTTAGTTGCATTTGTTGAATTCAATATTTTTGTACTTGAACTGCTTGAAGTTTCTTTCATAGATTTTACTCTACATAATTTTTTCCCATTGGTAGCTATTATAAATTTGTCAACTTTAAGATTTATTGCCCGTTTTTCTGAAATTGAAATGTAGACAATATAAGAATCTGTTCTACATTCATTTATACAATTTTATGTAATGTAGTATTATCACCTACTTTTTACTCCATAACTTTTACGTACTAAATGATTCTTGGAACATTTATAAACAATTCCTCCAATTGTAATTAGTTCCATTTTATTATTTCTATAAAATTTTTCATAAAAAAATTTATTAATTTTTAAGATAAAATTATAGAAGTTATCTAAAACTTTAAAAACTGTAATATTTTGTATACATACATTTTAGATACATATACAGTCTTTTTTTGCCCAAGACTTGCATGTTCTCTTGCATTTGTTGTTTTTGATGCTGTTCGATCTATTCTGTATTTATTTATTTTAGGTTTTATAACTGGTGATTTCACTAAGTTAATATCTTTATTAATTGACTGTTGTGAAGCATTTGTTATCTTCGTTTTCATAACTTTTTGAGGTACAGGTTTTACATTTTTTATTGTTGAATTTGAGGATTTTTTGATCTTACATAGTTCTACTTGAGAAGTACTGAAGGATTTTCTTGATCCTAGCCTTACACGCAAAAGTTTTCTTTGTGATAAAACTACAATACTAGAATTGTTCGCTTTCTTTTGATTGTGGATAACCTTTGGAAAATTTGTACTCTTAACAAGTTTTAATCTTGAACAAACAGGATGGGTAATATTTTGTATTACTTTTTCTTTATGTTCTGCCGGTTTAAATTGTACAGAGGAAGACAACTTTTTCATTAATTTTGGATTAACATGTACTGATTTTTGTATAGAATTTGTACTTGTTATATTTGCAGAATTACTTTGCACATCTTCATTGGAATTAATATTTTTCATTATTCTTGGATTAACATGTACTAAAGATTTCTTATGTAATTTTGGATTAACATATATTGCAGAATTTTGGCGATTGAAGTTTGGATTAATATATACATTAGGTCTTGTTGATGCATTACATGATGATGCGCTACTAGATGTTCTGGACAATTGTTGGGACTTATGAAGTAAATTTATATACTTCTCAGATTTTGCAGAATTTAAAGGTTGGTTTATAACAGGTTTATCCACACAATAGAATTTATCTGATGATTTCTTCTTGTGATTTTCTATTAAATCTAAAAATAATACATCATAAACATATAGATGTAAAATAGCTTGACATGTGTGTGTATAGATTTAGATTATTAAATTATATAAATGTTCAGATTAATAAAGAGGCATTATAAAAATCGAAAATATTGCAATAATTTGTGCGATACAAGTTAATGCATTCTAAATATATCAATATTTATTGTCAGCGAAAATGTTCATAATTTGTTGTTTCTTATCATTGTTTTGTTTTGTTTCCATATTTCGCCCTAACATTTATACACGTATGGTTAATGAAATGACATAATTAACAGCATGATTTTATCTTTTGTTAAATTTATTTTAAATATGATAAAACGTTTATTTGCTACTATGGTTAGGACTGTACAAAATCGTAAACTTACGCGTTAAATAGCGTATTTCCTTCATTAAACTTTCGTCCATATTTAGTAACATAAAATGTTATTTTTTGATCGCTTATTACTCAATAAATGAGGGGAAAGAGATTAAAGATAACAACTTCGCAGTATAAGAGATTATGCTATAAATCAGTATATGTATTTCACAAATTACAATACGTTGATGTTCCTTATGCCATAGAAATAAACTATTTAAAGATAGATGTCGTTTTCTGAAAATTACAAACACTAGCGCTATATGTGCACGATAAGCGAACTATTTTCCATTATGGCTGAATAGCGGGATATTTTAACTTATAATTTTTGATTCTGTGATTATAATTATTACATAAAGAATATAAACAATATTTAATAACCACAAATTTTTAATATTTGCAATTTAAAAATTTAAAATATTAAAATATTTAAAAATTTATAATATTAATGTAACTATCAGAGAAGAATTCAAGTTAACAAATATTAAATTCTTTAAATTATCTGAAAGTTGATTCTTGAACTTCTGATTTATAACCGGTACGTTTAATAACCAGAGAGGAAATTTCCTCTATTTTCATTCGATCACAGATTATTTAGCAGTGTTACTTTAATTTCTTGTTTTCTTTCATAAATAACGTTAAGCGGTGGGCAGTGAAGATCATCCCGATCTATAGTCATTACGTATTTGACAGTAGCTTTGTTTATTTGATGTGTATAGGGTACTCATAGCCTAATTTGCATACTTGTTTATATTCAACGTGAACCTGAACCTGTTGTTCTAATTTTTAATATTATTCAGTGAACATGTAATAAATTTAGATAATTTCTGTTTAAATAATTCGCGCTTTTTCATAAATGTTTCTCTTAACTTACACGCAAACGCAGAAGATATTGATCTGTGTCCATGAATATACTGGGTCGCATATAAAAGGTCTGTAACTTACCACTAAACTTATATATATCCACTTGTGGTATTCAAAGAGATACCTTTTTTATGAAGAAAAACTGAAAGATTATTTTACGTATATGGAGGTTAGTAGTATGACGCGCTTAATTGTATTTGTCTTTGCTCTTTATACAGAAAGAATTTCATTGTATATTTTCGTCTAATTTATACGAACGTTTTCTTCATTCACTTTAATAAATTGCTAGTAATTCATTTTACATTTTAATCTATATCTTTTTTAATCATACAAATCTTGTATTATTAATATAATCTCATGAATATTAATAAGAATTTATAATAACTAATGTTTGTTAACATAAAGGGAGCTATATATATGTATGTATGTATCCCTGTATGTTTTTTATTTCGAAAATATTTCATTATTTATTATATATTACGTTTGTTATCAAATGTATTTAATAAATTTGAATAAAAATTATTTACTACGCTTTAAATATTCCTTTACATACTTCAATAATTTTTGAAAATAATAAATAAGTAAGCAGTGGCTAATTCGTAGAATCAAATATAGAAAATGATTCATACTTATATAAACATTTAACACCAAGAAAAAATTTGTTTTACAAAATAATTTTTAATAATCTGTTATAAATTGCAGTAATTTGAAGGTGTTAGAACCTTGTAATTTTTTAAACTGTATAATTGTATACTTTCATATAAATTCAATTTGTAAATTTTATAATAAAACAAAACCAAATATTAAATTTCATGTTACTTATAAATCATTAATATTTGTAATTAATATGTGTAATATGTAATATATAGTTTTACTTAATCTCTATTAAAATGAAATATTTACTTATATGTACCTATACGTATACGAAGGCACTGCATAACGTACAACAATATTTCATCAGGCAAGTTTGTTCCTAATTCATTTTTGATACGTTTCATATTTATGTCGTGCACGAAATGGAAATGAAAAGGGTTATTTCAACTTTATTGCAATCTCGAAGATTTCGCGTTAGTTAAAAATTTATATTTATTATCGTCATTTACCGTTATAATTCGAAATTTTTAATAATTTAGTATCTATTATTTTTGAAAATATATTAAAAAATATATTATGTGCCATCACAAAAACTAGTATTTTAAAATACTGGAATAAAAATTTTTAATTTTAATTTTATGAATACAGAAATTATTATGTCGAAACTGTAAACGAATATTCACCTTCATACTTTCAAAGTAGATCAAACCAGATCAAGTTCATGCTGATATCTTAAATTAACATAATTTCTAAATAAAAAATGTGGCAAAACAAGCATTATTAACTTAAATATATTCAACAGAATTATTTTCATTCTTAAAAATGGCTATATCAAAATACATTGATTTATGTTGCTTTGTTAATATCAAATTTAGATGAAATAAATCCAAGAAAATTTAATTGAACACTCGTAGAATGCAGTATCTTTGATAAAACGGGTAATTATTAATGACAGAAACCGGATGATCCCATTCACGCCAAAAATTAATTTAAAAATAGAGGAGTGAAAAAGAAAAGGACAGAAGCGCGCAGCATCAATAACGCGCAGGCTTCGTTCTTTCAGCATCAACGGGGACAATCTCCATATCAGTAATTCAGTACCGAACATTTTGCACGGTGCAAGGTGGAAGGTGGAAGTTAGCGGGTTGCAACGTGCTGCAGGATTGTTACGCATATACTGTATTTATCTTCGTTCTTCGTTTTCCCTCGTTTCTTCCGTTGTTGTGTTTCTTTTGTTTTACGTTTATATGTAGTGTGTGCATATGTATGTATCACGTTGCTTAAAGGACTACACTACAGCGTTTATCGTAGCTTCGTAGGGGATAAACTTTAACACGATCTTCTGTTGTTTGTCTTCTTAATTCAACAGAAGCATCGGGATATCGATTTCCTTCTCCGATGGCAGATCACGATAACATTTACGACGACGAGGTAATTAAATCGATTCACTTGCATTTCCTGTGAAATTTTCGGTTTTCCTTTCAACCACTTTGTTTTAAGAGGACGTGGAAATTATGAAGCTCCTTGATGTTGGTAAACTTTGCGTGTAAATGCTTTGCTAGAATGAGATATACTATTATAATTATATGACATAAAAAGTGTTTGAAGGATGGAAGTTTGTCCTCATGTTGGATGGTTTTCTTAAACATTAATCATTTCTTTAAAATGGTAATACTTATATATGAAACTTTTTGAGAGATATACTTTTTTTATAATGCACGTTCTTTCTTCTTTAATGTTAATAAATGTGTCTCGAACATTTAGATAAAAAATTTAGATAGAAAAATACTTCATATGCCTTTCGCGAAGAGACATGTTTTACTAGCGCTATATTGAAAATTAGAGCAAGAATCTATTGATCGCAATATTGAAATTTTGTTTTTATAAAAACTGTAGCTTAAGTACGTCGGTTTTTTATTATAAATGTATTCGTACTGCTATATTGTTTAATTATACTGTATGCATCTAACATTTTGTTTGAAGAAATTATTCTTTTTTGACGACTTCGTATAGAAGTGATATATAGACTAAGATGAATATAAATTGCCAAAGTATTCATTTATAACAAGAGAGAAATTATGTATAAGCAAGAGAGAAAAGTGAGAGTCGTGACGGAAATATATAATAATTGTAATTAAAGGAATTAAATGTTCTACTTTCTTTTAAAAGCTATATATGGAGAAAAATATCACAATACGTACTAAAAAAAAATAATTTTTTGAAACATAGATGAATAAATTATTATTTTTAGCTACTAGTACTATTTTATCCAAAATTTTTCGAGCCCTTTCATTTCATTTACATCTAAAAATTAATTACTATTTTTACACTGCTATTAGATACCACGATGGATACACAAGTAGGGATTGTGAATCATAATATGATTTTTGTAATGATCGATACATTTTTTACAACTAGATAAAAAAATTGTAACCGAATATGTAATTTTTATTATTTCATCCAATTCTCTTTATTCAAATTTTGTTTTATTATCATTAGTATTTTAACTCTCTCTCTCTCTCTCTCTCTTTTGTTTTTTAAAAATATTTTTTCTAAATTATATGTTTAAGAATTTGCTTTTGAAATAAAAATTATTATTTAATGCAATTTAATATCAATTACGTATATTTCTAATAAGCTTGATAATTTTATTAAATATAATTGCTTCATAGCATGACGCTGCCAACACAATGAACAATACATTAATATATGGAATTTTATAGTTTTGCTTTTATATAAAAATGAGAATTTAAAAACAGTCACTCTTAAGTTCCAAAATCAATAATTACTTTCCCTATAAATGTCTGTAAAAAGTTAACATTGACCTACTGATACACATAATCTAAAATTAATTACATTAATCAATTAATTAATTAAACAATTACTTTATTAGTTACATACATACATATATCATATAGCAATCTATTACTATTGCAAAGATATGTATATAATTTATATTTTAATAAATTTATTATATTACTATTTGTCATGTATCGCAGAAATTTATTTACTTTGCTTGCTATAAAATCGCTATTGTTTTTCGTAATTTTCTAAATCGAATGGAGCAATGTAATACTTTTATCTTCGACATTTTTTAAAGATTTTTTATTATCTTATATTTTAAATAAATTAGTTAATAAATTTTTTTATGTACATAGTATTGTACAATTGTTTGGCATTAGCGTTAGTGAGTACCTTTGTGATAGGAGCTTGTATCAGCGAATCCAAATCAAAGGAATTGGCGTGGCATTTTGATAGCTCTTCTTGTGATCGTTGCGGTTCTGACTTTAATTGTGACATCGGTTGCCTTGTTAACACCGCCAGATGAGGGTCCCAGAGTACGAGGTGCTAGAATAAGACTTTCTGAGGTAAACATTTGTACTTATAATTATGTACTTATAACACTATTATTATAGCTTTAAAATTATTTCTTTATCATCATCTTAAAAGTATCAATTTTAATTGAAAGCATCAATTCCCTGTAAACATAGAACAAAAGCTTTATCTCTTTTATCCTGTATTAATATTATTAATGCGATTATTAATCATAATATAAATATAATATATAATATAATATAAAATAATAATTTTATTAATTCTCTCTTCTTAAGAGTCTCCTTATTGCTATTTCACACGCTGTTTCTTAATATTCATGAATATTCTCTAAACAAGCGTAAAATAAAATATTCTCTGGTACCTTATTCTACATCCATAATACCACAAATTATTAGATTTTTGACGATACCTAACGTTTGATATGAAGATTAAGCAACAATTTGTTCCAAAAACTTCTTCAATTAGTAGACGTAATCTATCGCCATTTATTTCATACTTACATTTGAATTTAATTTCAAAAGTTAACAATCGGAAAGAGAAAGTTTTGACTTCAGATTTAAATGGCTTCGTCTGTATTTTGAAAATATTCTTTCAATAAAATACCTCTTAGATGAACGATTAAATGAAAAATTTGACTCTTTAGCAAATTTGATTCGATTCGATTTTAAATTCAAACGAATAGTCTCCTAATTATTGTATTAATAAAAAGAGTGCTATATAGTAATTAATAATAAATAAATAATTAAAAAATTATGTTAATATAAAATAAATATTGTTTAGGTACTTTCTGGAGAATTAACACCTCTCTTCTTTAATGGATCATGGGTAAGCGGGCAGCACATTTGCTATCGAGATGTATGGGGTGGAATTTCGCTATTACACGTTTCCCCCAAAAACATCACTTCCCGCAGTTTAATGTCCAATGAGACTTTTGTAAGTTCAAGTTACTTAAATATTTCGATTAATTTTATTTGTTCTTTATTTGATAAGATAATGTAATATAAAACAAAGTATTAAACTTAACAGGTACGTATATAATTTTTCTATATATAGACGAAGAAAATTGTGTTTGTTAGAAAATATTTGTATATTTACACTTAGGCTTTCTAGCAAAACAGAACATTAAGAGGTATTTTGCATACAGAGGAGACTGAATCCCGCCAAGTTCTCATTGTCACCGGATCGTAATTATTTACTCCTTGCGTACAATGTGAAGAAACTGTTCCGATACTCGTATTTAGCACAATATAAAATTTATGACGTAAATACACGGTTAGTAAATATTACTTAGATGATAATTTTAATTTAGAATAATCAAGAATCTTGCGAAAATACAATAAAGTTCCAGTTAAATTTCGAGTTTAATTTTCTGTTTACTACAGAAATAAAAATTGATTCATGTCTAAATATCTACACAAATATATAAATCATTTTGTCAATTGAAAATTACTTAAAGAATTGGGATTTTATTGGAACTTTCAATTAGTAATGTTTATTAATTAACATTAGACATTAGTCATTTTATTGTTACAGAGAAATTATACCATTGACTCCACATCCTGAGAAGGATATCCACCCTTACCTTTTGCTGGCACAATGGACTCCACGTGATCATGGTTTAGTTATGGTTCAGGATTATGATATTTATTATATAACAAGCCCAAAGAGTAATACAGGATATCGTGTTACTGATACAGCAGTTCCTGGTATTTTATCAAATGGATTGCCTGACTGGCTATATGAAGGTAATTTAATTTATGTTTTTGAGGAAAAAATGTTTGGTAAATCATTTTATATGCATGAATATTTATACATATGTTTGTAGAAGAGATTTTACATCGTGCAGAAGCAATTTGGATGTCATCAGATGGTCATATGATGCTATATGCCTCCTTCAATGATTCACTTGTTGATGAAATGCATATATCTTGGTTTGGGGAAGGATATAAAGCTTTGTATCCTCATATACGATCTTTGCGTTATCCTAAGGTAATTTTATTTTCATTTATTATTTTGGATTAATTATTATAATTTTGTTTTCCTATGATATCAATTTACCACAAAGTAAAATAATTTAATATGATTTAAATATTTCATACATAATTGTATAGCCAGGAACACCAAATCCTATGGTACGACTCTATGTAGCAGACTTGGCAGATCCAAAGAACATTCATACAAAGGTAGTGAAGCCGCCGCCTATCATCGAGCATGTGTGAGTTTACTTACAAAGTTTGGAGTATGGAGTGCTTGAACAAATTTTCTCTTATTAATTTTTCCTCATTAGGTGTAATTATTCGTCTTAACAAAAAAAAAAAAAAAAAGAATGAACAAAATTGAAAATGCCTTGAATAGAGATTGCACTTTGTTGTTTTTTACAAGAAACATTTAGATGTTTCTGTGGTGACACTCCCAAGGTACTTCAAAAAAGGAAGCATATTCTTTCGGCAAGATACTTTAAAATATACATGAGGAGTAGTTTTTTGGTTTAAAATGAGTTGGCTTTTAAGAATACTTTTTATTTTAAAATAAACTTGAATAGAAAAATCTTTGCTTTATTTCTTAAAGTAAAATTTTTTGGTCTAATATTTGTGCAGCAAATTTCTTCGATTATATAGATAGATTTCTACGACAAACAAATGTTTTTTGTGCCATTTTGTAAAATATTAGCATTGATGCATTTTCTTTTAGTTAAACTACAAAGGATTAAAAAAAATCATGCATTTAATTTTAAGATAATTTTGATAAACGATCGTTAACAGAATTTACATCATTTTGTACCAAGCATGATTCATAAAATTTTGTTGAACATGTAAACATTCTTAAATTATTATTTTATTCATATACTTTTATTCACATATAGATTTTTTACATGTGCATCATATAGTACTTATATACATATGTAAGTGTTTTTGTGTGTGTCTATTATAATTAATAATTTAAATATTTGGAAAGTTCTTGAAGAATTAATTTTCATAGAGTTAATCTTAGAAATCATCTCATTTTAATCCCGCTAATGTGGTATATGTAGAAAATATTTTGAGTTTTAGTACGTAAATGGTTATTTAATGGAGCTTAGCAATTTTAGTTCATGAATTATTTTAGTGTGCATTATAGACATTTTTTTTCATTTGCTTTCATTTCTTTCTGCTATCTTGAAAAATATAATGTAGCTTCCTTTTTATAATTGAAAGAACATAAACAACAGGGAAATTTAGGTCATTAAAGAAACAATTCACATGTGTTTTATTATCATTAAAATAGTTAAATTTTACTATTTTGCATAGATATATATAATCAGCTAATGGTAGTAATATATTAAGTTGCATTCTTATAGATTTAATTGCTATTAAATATCATGCAAATTGCTTTAATCAAACACTCAGTAAATTAAATTAATTATGAAATATTATTATACACAATATTAGCTATAGATATTATCAATATTTATATCCATTAACAGAGAACATTACTTTACAACGGCTTCTTGGATTTCTTCAACGGAAGTCTGTATAACATGGTTGACCCGTGCACAAAATCTTTCTGTTGTTACTATTTGCAAGAGCCCATCGTGGCATTGTCAGGTACACTGCAGTCACTCCAGTTATTGTCATTTTATTTGTCAAATAATTGTTTCGTTTATAAATCTATTTCTATCATTTCATGTAGGAAATTCAAAAGATAGCAGCTGAAGATCGTGGTTGGGTAGATACTCCTCCAGAGGCACCTATTTTTTCGGCAAATGGCAGTAGTTATATTGCTATAAGCCCAATTAAGGATGGTCCAACTGGTTATTTCAAACATATTGTTTGGGTAAATGTTGCCCAAAAATTAGTTGTTCCACTTACTCATGGAAAATTTGAAGTTACACAAATAGTAGCATGGGATCAGCCTAATAATACCATGTAAGTAACAATTTCTATTGTTTATTAAACGTTGATTAATCCTATACTCCATCCAAACAATATTTTTCTTTGGATCTAATTTACTTCCTTTATATAGATACTTTATAGGTATTCCACCTATGAGACCAGGACAGAGGCATCTTTATTATGTGAGTTCATTGTTACCACACGTGGGTTCGTCTTTACATCCTGCCGTTTGTGTTACTTGTACAGCAACGTCAGAAGGAAATCGAAATAAACATAGAACAGCTTCATCTGGTCATCATAGTGCTTGGTCTGACAATAATTACATACATGAACATTATGAAACACAAACAGAAAATATACAAGATAAAGATGTCGGACAGCCAAAGGAAAATGTTACAAAGAAACAGAAAGCGAAAGCATACATTACGCCAGGTAAATATAAACGTATATGCGCTTTCTAAGGAAGAATTAATGATCGACTTATACAATTACAATATTATAATATTTCTTGTATTTTCAGAATTTACTGATCAACCTTGTCAATATCATAATGCTATTTTCCCATCAGTTGGAACTGATTATTTTGTTTTGGAATGTTATGGGCCTGGTATACCCACTGTTACTTTATATAAAACTAATTTTCCTATGCCACGTCTTATCTATGTCTTACAGAATAATACGTTATTACGTGTAAGTTGTAATAGTTTTTATACTTTTATACTTGAAGTATAAAATAGTGAAAATACATATAAAATTAAAGATTTATTTTAGGAACGAGTTTCTAAACTTGCTCTCCCACAAATAAAAACATTTCCTGTTCAAATAAGTGGTGGATATAATGCACAAGTAAAATTACATTTACCACCTGGACTAAGAGAAGATGAAATCACCAGATATCCTTTAATCGTACAAGTGTAAGCATATTCTTCAATATTAAACTCTAACATTATTTTAGGAAGAAAGTATATAACATCAGAAATATTTTTATTTTTAGATATGGTGCACCAGGTTCACAGCTAGTAACAGAAACGTTTAAAATAGATTGGAATACTTATTTGGCTAGTAGAAAAAATATGATAGTTGCGCAAATTGATGGGAGAGGTAGCGGAGGCCAAGGTTATAAATTTCTTCACGAAGTGTACTATAGACTCGGCTCTGTAGAAGTTGCTGATCAACTTGAAGTGACTGAGTAAGAAGAACTTTTTAAGAAAGAACGTTAAATTATCGAACGCTAGTATAAAAAAAAATTAATATTTTATCAAGTTATTTAAAATTTTTAGGTATTTGCGGGATTCATTACATTTCGTGGATAAGCAACGAGTAGCTGTTTGGGGTTGGAGTTATGGAGGTTTCGTAGCTGCCCTTGCGCTGGCGCATCCTGGGCAAGATGTCTTTGAATGTGGTATAAGTGTGGCACCTATTGTTTCATGGAAACTTCACGGTACACTACTTGAATTCAATTTTTTTTGAATTCTTATTATTTTCTTAAATTCACATTAATTTATTCGTATTAAGTAAGAAACTTAATTTTTATAATTTTAAACAGATTCAGCATACGCTGAAAGATACATGGGTTTACCAGATGTTGTAGCAAATTATAAAGGATATGCCGAGTCAGATGTGTATGAGAAAGTGGAAAATTTACGAAATAAAATGTTTTATTTAGTGCATGGCACTGCAGATGATAACGTCCAATTTCAACAATCCATGGCACTTACGCATTACCTTGCAAAAAAAGACATACTTTTCCGACAACAGGTAGATATTTTTAGATATTAGCAAACGCGTAGGAGCATTCTACGTGATGAATACATAACTTTAGATCATCCTGCTTTTTACAATATTAATTGTTCGTTTCCAGGTGTATCCAGACGTGGGTCATACATTAGCAGGAGTGAAAGGTCACCTTTACTTATCAATGGCTCAATTTTTGGATGATTGTTTCCAGAAACAAGTACCTACTGATACAAAACCTGGTCTCATCAGTGGTGGAGCTTGTCTGTAGTTGTAAATAATGTGATCTAAAAATGATCTACTTGTGAAGGAAGTCTATACACAAAAATTACACCTAAATATCTCCAATTGTGTTCCGTTTATTGATACCTTTAGGAGAAAAATATTTTCGCATTATTTATATATCGACTAAATATTATAAGAAAATGGTGTAAATACATAAAATTATGTTTGTTATATTTTAAATTGGAGATCAAATCTAAATGAATGAAAGTGATAAATTCTAACACTATTAAACAGATATTAATACATTACATGTAAATATAATTTTGTTTCATAAATGTTATAATATTTTTGTTGCGAACTCAAATAGGAGTATTTGGTGTTTTCTCTATGTATGTATATCATGTAACTAGATTAATTTAAAATATTAAAAAGTTTCGTTACAAGTTTTCAATTTCATTTTACAATTATTAGTTAAAAACAATTTTTGATCGAAGATTGTGATTACCAGAACTTGAGCTTTAAATAATGATAATTTTTTTTTATTTATAAGGTTCATAAAATTTTCACTTTGATTATTTAGTAATATGACGCTTTTATAATACAAGTAATTAACAATAAATATAAAACTTGTATGAAATATTAGTATGAGCGAAAAGAATGAAATATGAGCCAAAGGTAAGTGAAAGGAAGAAAATATAAAGACATACGTTATAACTAAACTTTGACTAATTTTACGAGTACTAACGACTTTTATTCATTTAGATATTGATTGTTCTTCTGCTATGGCGAAATCTAAAAAGATAAAGATTATTTTAAACGCCATATAATTTTATTAAAGGTATGCATAGGTTATTCGTTATAATTGCGAAACAAATATTATCGGAATGAGGTAAAAAGGCAATTACTTCTCTTCATCGAGTTGAACGATATGAAATTGACAGGAAAATTCGATGAAAATTCATGAACCGGCAAGCACTCGATGTAAGATTAACTTTTTCCTTCTTTCATTTAGATTCTTGTAGTTAATAACACGCGTGTACAAGAAATGCGACACAACGTGTTTATTCCTCAATGCATATTTCTTAAATTTCCTATATCATAAGAAATGAACGTTTCACTCAAAGTTCATGTGATTTCTCTTACATACATAGATCTATCTTAACACGATCTATTCACTACAATAATAATCAACGTAACACTTTGTAAACAGTATTAATTAACTTCGAGGAACAATAAAGAAATTTTATAAAAATAACATTCAATTAATTGTTCTAAATAAGATGTAAAAGTTAACGGAAATGGATCTTATGGCGTGATAACAATACGTACTTACATACTAGTTTTACCTGAATGTAATGAGCAATTGAAAACGTTACTAACAATAAGATTAATGTGTAATTGTGCGTCAAACTGTATCGTGCGCAAACTTTGCGCACGTGTTTCTTTAAACAGCGATATAAATAGGGAGAAATGTTTAGAGAAATAATTTTCATTTCTATCTCGTACAATAGTATAACAAAATACGTATAGATTTCTCGATGGATTTTCTAAATTATCGAGGGGGCATTATCGGTTGGTCAGTAGTCGGAAATGGATTTGACAATCTTCTTGTTCGAACACCTGCCAAGATGTAGCAGCATGTGGTTTTTAAGATTGGTTGGTTTACTGAAACCACGGCTACAAATATGGCACCTAAATGGCCATAGCCCATTATGCACGTACATATGACTCTTAAGATCTCCCGGTGTTGGGAACGACTTGGAGCATTGTGAACACTTGTGTGGCTTCTCCTGAAACATAAATGTAAGAGCACCCTTCACTGCGAATTTATACTACGAATAAATTGAAACAAATCACTGTTTTGCGAGACAATGTAATTTCAACTTGTAATACTTTTAGTTTCGTTCATAAGATAAGATTGTAAATTTTACGGTAAATTCGAAACGACGCTACTTGTTGTGCTATGTACTATTCACTCGTCGCTTTCAAGCGTTTGCTGGTTAATATTTATATTTAAGTTTTCTTCAAGGAAAACCATGCTCCTGTCGATACTGTGAAATAAATACATTTCGATTCTGAGGATTTTCGATGAAGAATATCTTAAGGAAAGTTCGATAAATATTATTGTAACCCGCGTATTTTCTTTTTTTTTATTGAATACTAACACAAAAAATAGAACATTTCTTCTATAGTACAAACTACTACTTAAATAAAGATAAGATTCTAAACTTATTTTTATTTCATTAACTCGCAAAAATATATAAAAATCTATGAAATGTTATACCGATTTACGATGAGATGATATTATAGTGGATAGATAAAAATATAAAAGAACGGTAATGATTGCGAGGAAATTTATACAGACATAAATGCTGTTCGTTATTGTATAATTTGGAGTTGAAACTGTTAACTTTGAAAGAATAAAGGAACTCACAACACGAACTGCTTTGAATTTGATTAAAAGTCCAATTAATCTTGACCAATGCGATAAATATTAAAAGAATTAATGGGACTTGTCGTGGTCGCTAATCGAACACTCGTATCATTTTCTTTCCTAAATACGTATTTTAATATTTAAAATCTCTTATTTCCCATCCAAGCTCACCTTACTCTTTCATATACTGTTATTTTTTATATTATGGTCCCATATTTGTATACCGTCGTACAAGAATCCATACAACGAAGAGATAGACCGTTAAATTTGCAAAAAAATTCTTCTGTTAAAAATAAAAAAAAAAAAGGATAAAACATGCAAGCCTTGAAATACAAGAAAAGCAATCCGCTGATCATACTTTTCTTACGTTTATCTGTGGGATGATCGCATGCTCGACAGCGGCAACTATATTTTGCGGAATATCCTACATATTCTAATAAACGGAATTCTAAAAAATGGAAATCAGGAAACTGATTTTTCCCCATACGTAAACTATCAGCGAATGTGACAGACGAAGTCCAAAGACACGCGCGTCGTATTTGTTATCCCGGTTCGATCGACTTGCCGAACGACAATAAAAGAACGCGTGGTCTCGCGAAAACACGATGAAAAGGTGGCAAGGGTAAGTGGGATGAGCGGCGGAGCACGTGAAAGAGGAAGGGAATGGAAGTCAGTAGAAACGAAGGAGAAAGATGGCAGGGGAGATAGTACACCGGCGAAGGTAGACGAGAGATAGAGGCGGAAAGCGATGTTAACATAAGATCGAAGAGAGAACCAGAAGAGTCTGCCTCCGGGTATATTCTCCGTCTCCCTAATTGGATTGCATTCCAAGCAGTAGCGAGTAATGGACCAATTACAGTAGCTGATGGCAAGAGCAACCTATATGGCTCCCGAGATATCATTACTTCGCTGGATTAGAGAAACTCATACGGGGGTTTCCGCTCTGATAAATAAAAACTCCGACCGATCTTTTACCACTCGCGCCTCGCGTTACCGCTTCGCGTACCGGTTTCCTTGCGTTTTCCCGATCACGACCAGCTTTACACCGACCGGGATAACTACAGGTAAAATGAAGATAAACTCGTTGAAGGGACTCGACCTGCACCGATTCTCAAAGGGATCCATCTACCTTTTCTTCTTCTCTTTCCTATACTTTAACTTAATCGTGTTTTCAAACGTGTTTTCTTCTTCTCTTTTTTTTTTCTTTTTTAGATTTTTTGTCACTTTGTGAGGTGGTATAATATCGCTCATAAATATCTGGACGCTTCAAGTAACCAGTTATCTGGCCGATTCAAGTAACGGCGCGCTAGTGATAAATCGATGAATTTTGGATTTTAAGCTTCCGCGATGGTCGGCGGGTGACATGCTTTCGGGTTTTCAGCATCGATCGTGTTACGAATCTCGAAGAAGTGAGTTATAACGCCGACGAAACGTTGGCGTACAAATGCAACGCGTAACACGATCGATCCTGACGACTTAGAAGGATAGATTAATGACTTATTTAACGCGCTGTACCGATCATCGTTAAAACTCCGGATGAGGAACTCTTCGAACGATATCATTGATCAAATGGGCGTTATAATTGAATGAAAGAATGGAATCTTCGTTTGCAAGGTATTTTGGATAATTATGTGTATATATATATATACGATATCATTGGTTCGTGAATAAAAATAAAAGACCACATTTTATATCCAACTACGATGCTACAGATTGCTAAGTTTTAACGAGTACTCTGAGTAACTAGCGAAAGAGTATTGTACCGATAGGATATGCTCGCGATATGAGAATATTTATCTTTTTCAGCGAGCTTGTTGGAAACTTACCTTGATGTGAGTCATACGATGATAGTAGAGGTTGGAAGAGGCCGTAAACTTCTTACCGCAAACGAGACACTGATGAGGTTTTTCACCACTGTGGATTCGCTTGTGCGTATTCAACGAGCTCGACGTTGAGAAACCCTTGTTGCACACCATACAAACATGCGGTTTCTCTCCTTCAATTTAACAACAAAATCAAATTACTTGGCCGATGTTCAATCGTCGAAATGCTCGCGTTTTTAGACACGATCGTTTGTTAGCCCTTTCGATCCAGTTATCTTAAAATATTCTTTCTCGTATCAAAATAAAACTTCCCTCACTGTCATTAGAAATTGTAATCGTAAATTACGCGACTATCGGTCTTTAAATTTACCGCATAGTTATCGTTAATCGTTCAACAAATTCTTCTTCTCGTTCTAAATATCATTGTTTCGCGTTGTTCAACGTTCGTACAGCGTTAATATCGAGTAAAATTAGAATTGTTTGCTCGAAAGCCGCTGATCGATATTTCACTCACCTGTATGCGTTCTCATGTGACGTTTTAAAAGGGAAGGTCGGTCAAAGGATTTCCCGCAGACTTCGCACGGCAACAGAACCCTTTCTCCCCTTTTAATCGTCGTTAAAATACTGCAATCCAAATGATCCCCTGTCAAGGATAACGTCGATGACGAGGATTCTTCAGACGTAGACTCGTACTCGTCTACCTCGTAGTACGGATGCGATATCGTCGATGACGAATGGTGAGACAGCAACGCCATGGACAAATCTAATGGGGATTCTTAAACGCAAGATCTGGTTACTGAACGCTATCTTTGAGATCTTACGAAACGAGGGACTTAAAAGAAGAGAGATATAAATGAAAATCTTCGATTCGAGAAAATTGCAGGTGAAGTTGAACTTTTACAGAGAAAGTTATTAAACTTTTCATTTGTCAATATCTTTTTGCTACCAAGCGCTAAAACGCACCCCGATACGTGTTCACAAAGGTTTGGAAACAAAATCCCCTGGATAAATGCAAATTTTATATATCGTTCTCCGTACTTGTCTCACTTTTGGAAAGACAAGCGATTCCATTACTTTTCCGTCAAGTCCCTCGTGTATTTATAGGAATAAAAGATTCCTACTGATTGCGAGAAACATCTGTTCTCGCATCTGTGTATCTATGTATCGTTTTAAACAATAACGTTGTAAAAAGCCTAACTAAAACAGCGTTTCGTTTCTTTCGTGTACCATTCTTTCAATTCGTAAAATCGCTATCCCGAATGAATATCTTTGAAAAGTCGTATTTACGCTGAAATAAACATTTCGAGATATTTTTATTTCGTATTTGATACTCGCAAGTATCAATCGTTACGCGAATATTCCGTCGATTTATAGCAGTTTCCTTTTTTTCTCGCCTAACATAACGTAACGTATAAGCCGTATCAATTTTTACACGCTTGTGCGTACCATAATAATACTTCATAACGTTCTAATTCCACCGGAATACGACGTTTTCTCCTCTTTGGAGATACTTGCGCAATAAAGAGCGTGTTTCTACTCGTCTTTACGCGAAACTTCACCCTGTCTTCGGCCTTGACGCAATTGCACCTTATCCGATATAATAATATCCATTTTCTCGGTTTCTTTCAAGGCCAAGGATCTCCTAGCAAATATCCATGGTCGCGACTGCAACCATCCCCCTCATGGTCACCCGTTTATCCGGCGGTTCTCCTCTTCGGTCGGCGAGCCCTCCTCTTCGGAATTGAAGGTTCGCTGGCATTGTACTGTCCTTTATATCCCCCGGTAAGCGCGGGGGTCTGCGCATTTGAATCATGAGCGAACGAACGAGCACCTTGTGATCCAGCCGACAAAAATACCGGCGCATATTTGCATTTCAGATTTGTTAGCCGACTTTCTTTACCTTCTTTTTCGATTGACCCGCGATTGCGCCGATTAACGCGATTGCACCCGCTCGAGATTTCCATCGCCAAACACAGCCCCGCCAGCTCTGTCTCTGCACTGGTCTTTCTTCTCCAACGCATCAACTTGCGTATAAAAAGAATTCGCGCGTATCGCGTTCTGATAAATTCTTAAGGGACAAGGAGAACGGTCTATAGCGTCTACGAAACGTTCTCGAGCAAAGTTTTAGCTATCTTTTTCTTTTTAGCTCTTTTTTAGCCATCTTCGTTGAGCGACTTTTTCGTAAGCTTCGCGTGCTTTTGACTTTCCACGGAGGCGTTATATAGTCTTGGTTTCGTTTCGCTTTAGTTATATTACGTATATCAGAGTATAGAGAAATGGAAGATTATTTGAAAAATGCGTTTTGGGAACGTATAAACGACAACGTAAATTGACGTATTTGAGAGATTATTCGTTTATCGAACTGCTTGTTGATTCACTGTATTATTTCAAGTTAAAAGTCTTTAGAGACTCACCATCTAAAATGGAGTCAATCGTGCATCTGTACAGAGCAGACCTCGAACACATGTCGTGCGATATAAAGACGAAATCTTGTTCTGCCGTAGGAAGAAACCAAGCCACTAATTCTGTATCCGGTTGGACATCTTTTATTACCTCAAAGATTGGATCCCCTGAATTGCATAAACGAACAGAGAGGATAAAACGAACGTTAATAATTCGCATCGATGGAGAATGAAAATGTATTTAATTGGTAAAGTAGTGTTAATTGGATTTTACCGAGGAAAACGTATTATCCATTAAATTATGCTAACGACAAAAATCATTTTACAAGTGGAACATTTAATCGAGGAATATTAAACTTTCTACGTAGAACTATACGCGACGTAGTTATTTGTATTAGCAAATAATTTCGATGAAATTAGCTGTTTCGATTTTAACTGTTTGAACTCTGACGTACAGATAATTATTCGCCGATAGTTTAGTTACTTATGCACGTACAGAATCGTACAGATAAATCGATGTAGCTAATCTAGATTACATAATGCGTCGTATGTGCGTAACACTGATCTCAAATTTAGATATTCAAAGTAGAGCTAGTTTGTTCAAACGACGAAAAGAAAAAAGAAAAAAAAATAAAACGAGAACCAAGGAAGGAAAATCAAACGATGAAAATGTCGAACGTTATTCGTTATTGAACGTCGGAGGATAGTTCGCTAAGCGGATATTTATAAATTGAAATGCAGGAAACATAATATTAATTTTGAGTGGCAGAAAACTTAGCGACATCGATAATTTACATGGAAAATTTATCACGACTGACGTGCACGTACGCTATCATTTGCTGCATCATGTTGATCCTCGTGATTTACTTAATCTTTTTTCTTCTTCTTTCGACGCATACATTAACTTACCTTTCACTTTGGTACCGATTAAGTTTACTTGTTCGTCGTAAGACTGAACTATACGGAGGAATCTTATCCAATTGCATTGGCGCTTGTTAAGACTGTAATTCGAAAAGAAGACTTCATCGTAGCAGCCGTATTCGCGTCTGATCTGAAACAAATCGCAGTTATGAGAAACTTGCACTACTTAGCATAGCGTGATCTTCTTACGTTTAAAAAAGAATCGAGCTAAGGTAACGAGTTTCATCTTTTTAACTTATATTACTTCTCCTTGATAGAGAGAAAATCACTTTTCGATAGGAAGAGGAATGGATTAACGAACAGAGAATATTCGATTAATCGGTATGCTGCTGTTCTTGAAAAAGCAATTTGTAATTATTTGCAATTAGTAATGACGAAGTTAGCATTTGAAATCAAATTTTTCGTATTTCGGCATTCGTCGTATGAAATATTGTTTTCTCGCTAAATTTCGAATATTTGTATCGCTTTATTTGTTTCGCGCTCTTATCTTTCGTATGTATTTCAATTTAATAAAAAATTAAATATAAATTATGGAAGTTATAAGAGGATTATGTCTCGTAATTAAAAACGTTAATCTCTTTGTTTAAAAATGTGTATTCGAATTTATATATCTTAATAACTTGTTAATTGCTTAATAATTTATTATCAAGTAAACATAATGCAAATTAATTTCACGTAAATAACAACGATCAGGTGAGTTTCAGGATCTATAATATTACTATACCTGTAATATTTCATAGTATTAGCTAATTGGATGGATAAAAGTTACTAGCTGCGCATGTACAAATGCCATCTATTTAACATTATTCACGTTTATTAATACTCAATTATGTATTTTGATATTTATCGTGGCTACTTACAGTTAGTCTCTTCGTTTTCTATTATTCAAAATCGATCAGGACGTCGCATTATCATTAAGCTATAGAAATTCTACCAATACAGCATATTAAAACGACTGAGAAAATTGTATATGAATGTTGATTAAGCAATTAAAAAACACTTTAATGTTATTTTAACTACTATGTTTATATTTTTAATACCGGATGCAAATAAGTTATTCCGATATCTTGTAATTTAAATATAATCGGACACCGATATAACATTTTCGCTGCGAATTACGTGTAATAAATCCTAATTCCAGGACGTTTCAAACTTATATGCTCGAACTCTTTAAACCAATTTAGTCTCTTTCGTTTATAATCGATACTTAAACTCCTATTTAAGTGCAAATTCTAACTCGTAGCTTAATTTATTAGATAAAGGAAGAAGCTTCAAATTTGAAGATACGATCTGTACTGTTTCTCGTGTTTCTTCGAATTAATTTTGAAATTCATACGAGGACGAAACTCAGGGAATCCTTATCTTAGATATCTAATAACCAGAAGGCAATTGCATGATTAAGAAAATTACAAAGTGAATGTGAGATCGAATTAAAACGACGATAAGATCACTAATACTCCATAGACTAACTTATACTTTATAACTTTTTGTATTTGTTGTATACTATATTTATGAAATATATTTCTAGAAGACGTACTTATGCTTGACGAAACCAGAATCTCTTCGTTATTAAATGTTACGGTGCAAGCCTTTAGTTCCACTTCGATCTCATAAGCGAAAAATCTCAGATGGCGATCTCTTTGCGCTTTAAAATGTAGAAGGAAGCGGTCGTTTAGAATTATTATTCGTATACCTCTGCCTATTATACCCTATTATCTTACGTTCAGACTCTTGCATAAGTTTAACGTACGAAAACGTTTTTGCGACCATTCTAACTCGATACCTATAATATCGGAACCATTACTAACCGTAAGCTGTGTTCCATCGATATTCTAACCGAAACAACTTACGATACTGAAGAAATATTCAAACTTTTAACCATGCTTTTGGCTTACACGCAAAAACCAGCATTGCCTCCCCACTTACGGTCCGAGTTATACCCGACATTTTATCTCGGCTGATTTACATTCAATATCACGTTTTATCGTCATCGGTCGATATATTTTTATTGACGCTAGAATCGTCGATTCGTGGAATGCGAATACAGTATAGTCCCTAGAAGTAATATATCTCTATTACAATTTCTATACCGTTTAAATATAATTCGAAATGTTGAAATATAATCCTTGTTCTTTAAATCGTACGCCGAGTTACAATTAAAGCGTTACTTCGAACTTTTCTCCCGATAAAGGTCAACGTTAATTCTATTAAAAACGCTTGCATGTTCTTAGTAATTGCAAAGACGAACGTTTGAAAGCTTAAACGAAACTCTGATGCGAAGAGTATGGTTTTCCCGTCGACGGAAAGAAACGAGCTCGATATAGGGTCGAAATAGATTAACGGCTAAGATGAATCGCATGAATCCGAGCAACTAAAGTTCGAAGAATCTTACGACGAAACACGTTACTTACATCGTTGTCATCGAGAAGGGAGTAAAGGTCGATCTTGTCGAATCGGATGGATCCCTGAAAGGGGTAGATCAACGTCCCTGCCGGAATAAGCACGTTCGACCATACGGATATCCTGACGTCCGTAACTAAACCGCCTGAATCATTCTTGAAGAGGCCCTTGTAGTTCGATCGATCATTCGCTAGTGCCAAGGAAAATTCTTTGGGTATCAGAACGCAGGTTTCCATAACAAAGGGCCCGCAAAGGGGGATTTGAGGAAAATCACAGCTACCGTTGTCTCCACTGTTGTAAACACTTTTTCCCACACAACGACAAGATCCTCGATTCGTTCTTTCTTTATCGGACGTTTGTTACCAGACGATCGTACAGAATGACCAAACGTCGATGCCGTTTTCTTTTTTTCTTTTAACGGTCTCTGCCAGAGAAACGTCGTTTTCGGCAGGAGAAACGGTAAACTCGAGATCGTTCGAAGAGGGTGGCGAAAGCAACGTTGCGAATTCGAGGGGAACGACGTTGATTATTTTCGTCAAAAGCCACCACGACGTTGAAACGCACTCGAATCGTTTTTTTTTTTTTTTTTTTAAATACAAGTACAGAGAGACACTGTGTGTGGAGCGCACTCGAAACTGTCCCGTGTTCCCCGGTCGTACGTCGTTTTCGTGTCCGCTCCCGACTTAGATCTAAATGAGGAACACGATCGATCGATATACCCTGCGGGCGGGGGGATCGAGCAATTTCAAAAATTGGAGCAAATCGAGCAAGTGCGGCGTGCGACGATCGCAAAGTGAAATTTCAGTTGCGAGCGTGAGGGTCGTTCGTCCTCCAAGGTGCAAGGGCCTCGGCTGACTGGATAGGATTAACCGACTGATCTTGACCTTGCGACGGGTTACCAGCATTTGCTACCGAATGGGTAGCCCTTCCCCTTCCTTACCTCTTTTCCCACTCACATGGCCACAGTACATGGCCCGCTGCAGACTTTTTCAGTGGCGTAGCTCTCCGCTAGTATCCTTCGACGACGTTCTTCGTCCTCTCTTACCGATCTCCTCTTCAAGGATTCAACGTTTGCCACCCCTTCTTTCGTTTTCGTTCGACTTCTTCGTTCGATTATTTATCTCCAACGACTGCACCGTCTTCGTATCTCGCGCAATGCTGTTCTCTGTTCGCGTTCCATGTAAGAAAGAAGTATACGACGAAGACTCGTTGGAGATAAGAGTAACCAGACGGTACACACGCCAATGGATCTCTTTGCCCCACTATGTTCATCCTGTGGCGAGTGCACTTGGTGTATAGAACGAGTATCGGCTGCTTCACCATTACAAGGAAGCCGGCTCGTCGTCCTCGTCGTCGTCATCGTCGTCTTCTTCACCCTTCTACCGTCGCTACAGCACCGTAAAGAGAGAACCCACGTGGGCGATTGGGCACCTGTCGCTCCCTGTGCCCTTTCCTTCTCCTTCGCGTATTTTGCTCACTGGTGTCCATCCTCTTCTAGTTCCCTACCATCTTCCCGCTTCCACGCCCTACCATATCCTTTTATCCGCCGCTCTCCTGCTCCTCGCCATTTCTTCCACCTAACAGCCTTCTGGACTCTCTTATTTCTTTCTTTCGTCGCGTTTCCTCGGGCCTGCACCTTGGCGATCTTCTGCCAACCAGCCGAGGCTGCCTCCCTGATTCCACGCCGTTCCCTCTCGCTTCAACCAGCTTCTTCCTCTGCGTTCAACGTCTTTCCCTCTTCCTCGTTCATCCTCTTCTTCCACTTTGCCTCGTAGTCGCTCGCCGCCACTCTGATCTCTTTCTCTCGCCCTTCTTCTCGTTCGCCGCCGTTCGCTCTACCCGTCACCTGAAAACCTCTCCTTTTATTCGTTCGTTACGACCGAACGTTGAAACACCCAGGAATATAGTTACGAAATCGATCGGGGACCGATCCCTACGCTTTTACCTTATCGCGATTACTCGCTCCTTTCGCTGATTAGAAGTTTGTCCTCTCGCGTGTCCGATCGTACAGAAGAATGGACGAGTTTCCAAGGTTTCCAGTTTCTCGGTTTATTATTTTGGAATTGATCCACGCAATGGTAAACGAGAAGTGTTCGTTTCAGTCGATATTTAGAAAATGTACTCGAAGAAATGGTAGACTGGAATTTTCGTAAACGTAGTAGTTTATAAACGTTAGTCAAGTAAACGTCCTTTATCCATACTGTTGATATACTATACTGTATCAACATGTACCGATCGTAAACTACCAACATTTGTGTTAAATACGATTATAATAATTTGTATTAATTGTACAATAAACATTTTATATTAAGGATCTTAAAATAAGCGATGGTTTATTGTGTAGCTCGATCATTGGTTGCCGCTTGATGTTTGGGAGTTCCTTCATCTTCGGTAGTCGTTTGATCTTCGGTAACTTCATCTTCAATGGTCGCTTGGTCGTCGGTCGTTATTTGATCGTCGGTGATCGCCTGATCTTCGGTAGTCATTTCGTCCGTCAGTGGCTCATATTGTGTGCCTCTTGGACTTCTGGGTATATTTCTCAGATCTAATATGTGTTTCGCAGTTTCTCGAATTCTAATTACAGAATATATTTGTTCATTTAAGACAATTATACATTAAGAAAAATAATACATTGGATACAGAAAATAATTGCTGCACATACGTTATGTAATAATAAGATCCTACGATTATAGCTGCGACTAAAATCAGGAAAAGAACCAACACGAAAATACCGACGTAATCTTCATTTGGCAACCAACCAAAAAAGAAACGCGTTGCCTGGTCTTCCATCAAATGAGTACGCCAATTTGGAGGTCCTAGAACTTAGAAATACAAGTCAAACATTATTGTTCAAAATAAGCGAATTCGACTAATATAAAGTACATATCGTAATTAAAGTACGTAAAATCAAAATATCCTTATTCAAAAAACTATATCATAGATACTTTATTTATTCGATTTGTAATATTTTCGGAATAACAATACTCATATCGTATATTATAATATTAAATTATGAATATCGTGGCAAATTTAAAACCGGATCCGCTACTGCATCTACTACAAAGGTAGTTCGCTGCATTACCATAAGTGGATAAATTTTAGAGAAATATTGTATTTTGACCAAACATTCGGATCGAAAAGCTTTAAAATCTATGAGAAATATTGAACGCGAGTAAACAACCGTGTGAAATTCACTTAGGGAAAATTTTCAAATAATAACATCCCTAGGAGATCTTGAATATAATGTTACCTACACTGTTACCGGTTTTTCCGGTTCCCACAAGTTTCTACCAAGACTCGTTTAGTAAATTGCGCATATATCAAAAAAGTAGATGATTTTACGTAAAATAAGTTTTATATATATAACGTATTTGGAACTTTCTGTGTTCTGTCCATTTCGTATTTGTTACAGATGTTATTTACAAATGAACATCGAACATTGATCATTTTTCTGTATCGTTACAGTATAAGATCTATTTTACATTTATCAAGATTAATATCGGTGGAGTTTACCATGTCTGAGATAACTGATGGTAATTATGTTATCATGGGAACAGGGAATTTTTATTATACTACGATTTATTAGTCACTTACTACAGTCCGAATACCCTCTCATTAAAATGTTATTCTTTTAGTAAAGAATGTTTCCTTGGAGATAGTGTATCAGTGATGCACATTATATTCTCGTTATAATAATATTCTCTGATGAAAGATCAAAGCACGATGTAAATTATAATATATACGTATACCTGTTACTAATTAAGAATACAACTTATGCAAAGTACAAGTGCTGACTTTATACTTTTTATACGAGATATTCAGAAATATTTGCGGCATGGCTTATAATTAATACTAGTAGAATAAATTAGACGCAGTAAAATAAAAATACGAAAAATATAGGTAAGATTAAAAATAATAATTACCTCTGATATAAATCATATTTGTTATCCATACAAAGTTTAAGTCATTTTGCTTTACGACACATTGCCACATCCCGTTATGCGTTTTATTAATTTTTGTAATGTGTTCAACATCGGCTGCCATTGGAAGCGTGATGCCATAATCCTTCCACGTTTTATTGCGTACTAACCAAGACACTTCAAGTTCCGAATAAATGTGTCCTAGGATTGCACAGTGGCATTGTATGGTTGTGTCTAGAGTTTCCCTTATTTGTATAGTTTCTTCTGCTGGAATCACTGCCAAGGTGACCACTTTGATAATCGAATACGTTCCATCGATTCGACGTAGTGTCATCGCGTAAACGCCAGAATCATTTAGAACCGCTTCCATTAACTCTAAATAAATATTTGTTAATTGTCTGTGAACGAGAGATTCTCGGTGACAGCGCGATTTTAATAAAAACCATGAGAAATTATACTTTACCAATATTATAATTTTTTAACTCCAATCTTTCGGGCTCTATCTCCACGAAGACACCATTTAAGGACCATTGTAATTCGGAACGAGGAGATTCCTTAGTGATTAACTCCACGATATCCGAGTCGGATTTAATTGTGATTGAACGATGTTCTTTCACAGTAAGAGCCGTGTAGTTGACTCTAATTCTTCGATTTATCAATTTTATCGTATCTGCGCGAAAAATAGTTTACGTACCATTTTAGCAGAGATGATATCAAGTTTCATTTTGATATTTTTGGATTTATGGAGATCGAGGAAAGCGGAAGGACCTGATTTTACAGAATTTTAATTTCTAATTTTAATATACATCATATACGCGATAATTTCTTCTGATAAATCGAAGATAAATTTATTAAGGGCCGGTTCCAATAAATGAAAATATGTATACCGTGTGGAAATTCATAGCCCTCGAATGGAATTAGAATTTTCAAAGTTACCTTCGGTTATATCGCCACAAAGAATTTCGTTGCAACGTCCAGTCATTATACTCGGTCCTAGACACGGTTCTCCTCTGATGTTAGGTTTCGGTGAGTCGCAACGTCGTTTTCGAATTCCTGTACCTCCATTGCAGCTCACACTGCATGCCCATGGTCCCCATTCTGACCAACCTCCATCCACTGGTGGTCCTTCTATATCTTTTAAGGAGGAAATTTAATTTTATTAACAATGCTTTAAAGAAACTAAATCTCCTCCTAAATCTTCCTAAATATTTAATAAGAGAATACGAGTGTATGTGTTTCTACCCGTTGGAACGCAATTGACAGACCAAGTAACCCAGCTGTTGGCATCAACGCCGACAGAAAAGAAGTAGAATATGAGAAGACTAGTATGCTGATAATGAAACACATTCGTGGCGTTGGAGTAGACGTTCATCGTCTTTGCAGACCATCTGCGAATTTTAAAAAGTAAATGCCACTCAACAAAAAGTTTCTGAATCGTGAATTCCTACTACGGATTATACAAATATTTATCTTGGGTATATAATATCGAATTATATTTGCCAAGTAAATGTTTCTACCAGTTTTTACCTTATCGTAATATTAGTCCATGAATTTGTTGTGAATAAAGGTACACGCGATTTTTGTTTGTGGAAAATCGTCACTGTGGGGTACGTAGTTTTTGCGAATGATATCCAACGATCTGCGTTATTAAGCTTGAGCACAAAATATCTGTTGAAATAGTATATATTAGTAAATTACGTTTACTGGAAGCTCTAGCGTATATTAAAATGAGTATATCACAAGAATTTAACGTCGTTGGGTAACGATAGATGTTTGCGTGTAACTTACAGAAAGTCGTGAGTACAATTTTGGAGTAGCAATGCAGTCTGCTGTTTGGAAACTGAATATTCATCTGCAAGAGATGTTTGGGTTTCTAAGAATTTCTGAGGAAAGAATCAAAAAAAAGAAAAAAATGTATATTTTGCAATATATCTGAACAATCAATAGCTAAAAATATGTAAGATTGCCAATGTAATAATGATTGATTAATATATTATAGTATTATAGATATTGCCGAAATTACACGTGCGAAACTTAGAGATTGAAAAACTAAAAACAGGTGAGAAGATTTGTTACATTTACCCTGGAGTCCCGGGCATCAGGTAGAAAGGGAAATGAACTGCACCTTCCCCTCGAAGATGAAGAGTCACTTGTTCAGGAAGCAATATTTCTTTGTCAATCCATGTTGATAACGATAGGATTCTGGTATATTTATCAGTTCTCGTGTTTTCTATATGGCAATCTATTTGTATAAAGAATCGTTTATACCCATTTTAACCCGATACATGTATCTAGATTAAAATATGAAAAGATATTCGTGTAAAACAATAAACATTTCTATGCACCGATATTAAACGTTAAATAGTGATTAATAGACTGCGGATTTTTGTGGACTTGTGGGAAATTATAATATTTAGTTCGTTTCTTTAATTATGAATGTACTTGATTCACGGTCGAACGCGAAGCCAACAGCTTTTGACTGTTCGCTGCCATAATAATAATACGTTGGTAGAAAAGCATTGGGAGGATCGGGATGAGTCCATTCGAACAATGGTGTAGGATCGTCTTCGTAATAAAGCAAAAATTGTCCCCGTGGTATACGGATGATAAAGCTGCTCCATTTTCCCACGTAAAGCAAATGCGGCAGAGTTTTCCTTTTGACTAAGGAAATTGCTGTAATTAAACAGACTTCGGTTAAAAAGCGTAATAATTATAACAAGAAATTGTTCTTAGAAGCATTAGAAGAAGAAGAATTAGGATGGGAATACACCGAAATTGAAATTACAATGCCGTGCTTTAAAGATATTAATTATAAGTTCAATAATAAAGCAAATTAATTAAAACTTCCTCTTATCCAGTTTTCCTTTAACCGGTTCCCGCGTTAACCTGTTAGCTGCGAAAGACTAGTTAACTCGTCGGGCTACCAATGTTTTAATGATTTTCAGTTAATAATTCGATTAAGCAAAGTTATTTAGCTTCTTTGAACGTACAGACAGATTTTTCAACTTTCAAAGGATCTGCCGATTGAGAGATAACGGTCAATAATGATCGAGTATAAAAACAAATTATAAATTGCTATATTTACATTTGCAAAAATTTAAATTCCGATTTTAAATTCGATCGCTGAGAACAAGTATTCCGAACGAGTATATTCGCTAATTACCTGTAGTTTCCGATTCGTAAAAGAGAAGTACTTTTTCGTTGTTCGATGTTCCTATTTTGAGGATGTAACGCGATTTTAATCCATCATCGGCTAAAAAGACAAACACGACAGAATCTGGATTATCCGGTTCCCAAGCTTTCACAGAAAAGTGTAAACCTTCCGAACGATATTCGGGTAAAACGTATATACGCCTATTTAGGCCATCTCCCACGGCAAGAAACGTGTACTCCTCTGTAAAAATGACGACTAATTATAATTTTCGTTGTGATTAATTAGAACTAGATTTTAGATTGATACACTTTAATCGCATCCTAAGAAGAGAATCGTTACATTTTAAATAAATAATAAGAATATTGGAACGTCTTTCACCGTCATACCAGAGTGCTGTTTATTATTATTACGCTTTAGCTAATAAACAAGGAGGTTCTACGTTGCTTGACATTTTTTTGGATTCGTTCTTTCCGAATGAAAATTCACTGACGAAACTATTTCGTGCGAAAGATGTTGAATAAAATATGGAAAATAAAATTTATGAATAAAATATTTGTTAAAATAATATCGCGATATTTACCTGGTTTCTCACAATCTCTAACGTTGCATAGATCATGGGGCACCAAAGGATCCTTGGTGTAACACCAAGTGCCGGCGATATTACGCGACGGATTTCTGCAATAATTACTGGCGTTTATGGCGTTTCCTTCTGGAAAGACGCTATCATTGAAATATTCTCGACCGACTGTCAAACTGGTTTTGGGAACTGCTACGTTTGCTCCAATTTTTGCAGATCTGACACGTGTCGATTTGGTGGTATTTGCTCGAGGCTCATTTTGGGGCATCGCTGGTAATTTGGGTCTGATTGGCCATTTGTCACAATCACGTCCTGAACGTGTTTTCGAAAGTGTTCCCATGTAATCGTTCGCCGTGCCTGCCATTCGACATTCTGCAGAGGAGAGTTAATCGTATTTGTTTCATACTTGTTTCAACTCCGCTTGTTGCAACGAAATTTTAGGTAACGCCCGATTAACTGAACTTTTTCCGATTGAATTCGCTTGTCTGTACGCGAGCCTCCCATTAGGAGTTTTCGTTATACGAAGGAAAAATTATGAACGAAAATAATCAGCGAGAAAAGTTGACGAGTTTCTATTACGTGGACGAACGGAGCTTTGCTGTATTTAAGTACAAGAATTCTATTTATCAGGGCGAAATTTTGATCAACACTTAAATAGAATCTTCATATTAAATAGAATCGTTAATTACCTGACGATCTACATTTTCGAACGGAGCAATATCGTTTTGAAATCGTTACGCTCTCCCAGGGGATGTATGCGTAACAATAGGGACCATTGGAGTCGCGAGTGGGATTTCTACATTTATTAAGTGCCTTCAAAGCAGACCCGTCGATAAAATTTCTGTCATCTTTGTCCTCTGCTGGGATCTTATTAAAAGACACGTGTATACCAAAAATGAAAAATTCCACGTTTACAGTAATTATTACAATAATTACAACAATTATTGTCGCTCACTGTAATACAGATATCTGCTATAATTGCACGAGCTATGCGAGTATGTACTGTCTGAAAGATCAAGCGTCTGAATACTTGCGAGCAATAGTCACGTATTTCAAAATCATTTGTCTTTTAATTAACATCTTTAGCTTGATATATTAATAACCTTTTCCTAAGTATATTTCTTACTTCTTTCGATATCCATGGAATACATGGAATTTCCTTAACGCTTGTCCACTGTGTACCTTTGAATCGAAAATCTCCTATATCGGACAAACAATTTGGTGGCCAAGCATCCTCTACCGCGTCCGATTCTATTTAAACGTGAGTTTCTTATAATCGTCTTTCGTATCGGTGTATAACTATTTATCGAGTATATTATTTTAAGTATAATAGTAACGCGAAGATTTAAATCGAGGAATGTTACCTTCCGGAGAACAAAATAGCGTCCATTGCGCTATTGTTTTTTCACTTCCAATGCTAAACCACCTCAAACTAGCAAAAAACATTTCGTTCGTGTACAATAATTCAATAGCGCCTCTGTGCTTATGCGAATACAAATGTAAGTGTCCGCCAAAAATGCTACGACGTAAAAGAGAGCAGTAAAGTACTAAAGTAACGAAATAGACGAATGTAATAAAATTCGATTGCGATATACGAAATTTTCAACCTGATGCTGAACTCTCTCCATGACCAAAAGTCGAGCAAGTCCGAGGTCGAAATCTCTTTCAAATAATGTTTGGACGATTCCTCGGATTCTTGATACGTGAGCGTCGTAAGGTCTTTGCTTATTATTACCTATATTATATTGTACGGTAATTTAAAAAACGATCTGTCAAGACTGAAATATTAGAATATTTACCGTCACACAGGGATATTCTATCGATGGAGTTTGATACAAGCGTATTTGGATATTTTGGCTCGCGCGAACGAATAGTCGAACATCGATCGTATCGTTGTTTTTTTGCATGGCCCAAACTTTCGAGAAATCAACACCGAAAGTTGTATGCGTCTCGCAATCTGAAAATTTTAGTATATAGATATTGTTACATATAGTTATATAAAACGATTTAGTATTTACTGTAGTTGAGATTTAAATGTTTCTCTGGTCAATATGTTCGAGGCTTAAATTTTAAGCTGTGCTTTAACCATGCTTGACAGTAACGTTTTCTTCGTATTCAACCGACTTTGATTTATCGAAAACGTACGAACGTGACAGGACGCGGTGCTCCACAAAACGTTCGTCCCTCGAACTCCATAATACAGAAACGTTTCTGGGTACAAGCTTGTAATTCCATGTTTTTTCTTGTATTCCTGCACGACTAAAGGTTTCATTGTTCCCTCGATACCAGCGGAAATGAAACCGCCACCCCATGTTATCCATATTCCCGTCCACTTTGCACCGACCAAAATTTCAGGAGTATTTTCAGCATTTTCTTCTTCCTGATCGGAGAAAAAAGAAAATCTACTGTTTCGCAATCGTTAAATCTTTAGCTTCTCGTTTAAGCCACAAATACTTTATAGATAATACTACGTAATTAGGAATATAGAAAAGTTAAAACATCGTATTGTTACGAACATCATCCGCTGGAAATGTTTGACGGCTACCAGAGTTTGCGAACACCAATTCAACTCCTGCAGTCCATGTCTCTGCTATTGTTTCAGCGGAAGCAGGAATCGGTAAAAGACTAAGCAATATACCAGCCTGTCCCTGTATGTATATATTATTCTGTTAAACTAAAGAATTCTTTTGCTACAAAGAAGAAAATCAACTAAAATTTAAACCTCAAAATAATTGTCCATCGATTTTTCCCTATCTATGGAAATTACATATACGTTGATGTTTTACCTACATTTATCTTATTTTTTATATTCTATTTTTTCTCCCGAAAGAACATACAAAGACGCACAAAGTTTGAACGATATACGTATACACTGTAATAATCGAGCATTGAAAATAAATAAATAAATAAACGTGTATACCTTTTTCTCGTCATCTGGATTCCACAATTTAATCCAAAACGAAGTGTTGCCACTGGGTGCGTGTAATTTTGCGAGTATAGCATAATTGGACGAATTCTTCGTAAATGTCACGCAATCTAAGAAATGTAATAGTAAGATATTAATAAGATATTAATAAGAGGAAGAAGATCGTGTAGATTAGAGTCTGTGGAATAAATATAAAATCATGTAAAACCTCTATCGTCGCAAAATGGAATATCGCAATACTGCTTCTGAACATATTCGAAACCTTCTTCTTCGACGTAACACCATGGTCCTCCGACGTCGCCTGTAGGATTTCTGCAGAAATTTTCTGCCTTCCTACGTGATCGATCAGGAAAATCCTGATCTCTGAATTTTTGACTCTATAAGACAATGTTACATTGTCGAAGAGAAACAACTAAAATTTCTTTAAATTATATTCGCTCGGTATCGCATTAAGATTTATTTTATTCACCTTTGAACCTTCGAGCTCGTGTCGTTTGTGCCACGATTTACATTTACTTGCGGACCTTGCGATTTCTTTAGTCCCTCCATATTCAGCTCCTGGTCCCGATAGTTTGCATTCTATTCGTTTATACGTAATTATAAATATTATTGTAAGAAATATTTCTCGAAAGAAAATTTAATTTTACAACGATTCTATCCTATTCAAACCTACGTTTGTCAATAATTATAAACTTTCCCGATTTTCCTAATAAATTATTTTCGATCAAATTATTTATAAAGTAGGCAAGTTTATTGATTTTATTTATCCCAAATTTTGTAACATTTTAAGTTTCACTTTTATTATATTACCTCCAAAATTACAAAGTGGTACGTCACATTCGTCGTCTATAAGCGAAGGTTCCAAAGTATAACACCATGGTCCTCTACTATCTCTCGTTGGGTTTCTGCAGTAATTTTTCGCAATTTTCATCGACCTCGCGGGAAAATCTTCGTCGCTTATATCTTTACCAACCTGACATTAAACATTACAAAAATATCTCTAGTAAGATCTCTAATAAAAGTGCCAAATTTATTATTAACGTAAACTTTAATTCTTATGTCTTTCATACTAATGTATATAGGTGAAATATCGAAAAAATGCAGGAATAAAAATTGCATAAATATATAACAGGATTTTTACTTATTTCTACAGTTTAAGTTAATATAAGTACGTATTCGGATTCTCCAAGGAATAATTGATAATTAAAAATTTTAAAAGTTTGCCTACGATTCGAATGATCTATGAAAACGCTTACACGGCCTGCACAAAATGATATTGTAGTAGCAATTACAATAATTGGTAACATTAACGAATATGAAAATTGGTTACATCGATACGATTGATCATCGTAATGAATATAAAGGAGAAAGAAAAATTAAAAAAAAAAAAATAATATAAATTACATAATTTGGAAGATTATTAATACTTTCGTAATGATTTTTCTAATTTACCTCAGTTTTCATGAATATTCCATTATCTATGAATTTTCAATAAAAAGAAAAAGATAAGTAAAATTAGACAGTAAAAATATTTCTTTGGAATTATGATCAATTTCTAATTAATAATTTAATTTACATGAAAGCTACCTCGTGTACTGGTTCTTCTGTATACCAAGATTGGCATCGAATGCCACCGGAAGTTTTGGCTATTGTTCCTCTATATTCCATTCCCAATTGTGTTAATTTGCATTTCATTAAGTCGGTTTGGGTCGCATTACGCACTAAAAAGAACAATGAACAAATATTTCTATCTGATAATATTACGCGTCTTATACTTTTATCTTGTCCGAAAATCTTTGTACTAATCTTTATTCGTTTATCGTTCGTTTGTAGGAAGGTATTCGTGATCTACCGTGCTTACCTTTTTGACTTGTAGTTAAAAATATGAATATAAATATAAATACAAGGTTATAGGTCAGATACAAAACCATACGATGCTGCATGTTATTTTTTATCGACTTTTTTTTAGACATACTAATCCTTATTCCTTATTATCCTTATGATTATTATTTATTCTATATTTACATTTTTTAATCGAGGCAAAATGATATTTCTCCTTTTTGTTCAACGAAACGAACACTAGAACAAATACGTGGATATCAATTGCGTTTTACTTGAAATTCGTTCTGAATACGAACGTAATTCAAAGGAAACGAAATTTGAGTAAGAAAAAAATGAAATGAAACAAGACGAAAATTTCAAGTCATACATTACATACCTGTGATACATACAAAAATCATGTACCTGTAATTATATCGAAAACCTGAAATATTAATTGGGGGCGGGGGGAAAGAATTTCACAAGTGGTATTAAAACCCAGAAAAATTTATTGATATTCGTAAAATAAGAAGTTACATAATTATCAAATGTAAAATCCATTATTAAAAAATCACCATAACCCCAAATTATATAAAATAAGAAAATATAATACGAAAAAATGATTAAATAGTGTCATTTAGACAATTTAACCCTTTTGCTACGGTACTATTGGAATTAAAAATCTTTCAATACGAAGAACAAATAAGAATGATTTCATATCATGTAGGATATATACTTGGAATTTTGACAAATGATCGTACAGAATCTAAGGCCGTATATATAAGTCGTTCGCAGCTAAAGGGTTAATAATTCGAAGAACAAATTTCTTGTTCTCGATTTTAATTGCATTATTTGATTGCATATAACTAGAGAGCTTTATACGATTAATAAAATATGATTTTAAAATAATTTGAAATCGTGCACGCATTCTCCAATTTTCTGCTTTTCTTAACTTTCTTAAAAAAAAAAAAAAAAAGAATTAGGCTTTAATTGAATCGGATGCAGCGTGCATGTCATTAAGAGTTATTACGCTTGAGACTAACTTGCAAATATACTTGCAAATTAATTACTACCAATCATAAATTTGTTAAAATGCCTAACACTTGATTACAAGCTGATATACAAGCTTCTAATCAATGTCGTGCATACTTAACAACTTTAACGTGTAATAAATACACTATGATAACTATACTAGAAAGTTTAAGCGTAATATGAATTTCTCTTTTTTTTTTTTTCTTTTTTATAATTTTTCTATTTTTTTGTTCATTACACAACTCTCAACTTCTTATTATATATAGTTAAAAAGAAACAGTAAATCTGCATAGAAACATTCTTTATATCGTAAAAAACTTTTATGTAGTAGATCATCCTTAATAAATCTTCGAAAAAGATTTCGATCAGTGTTTACGATATTCCTTTTTGTTCAAGTTTTGATTATTCCCCCTTTTTAACACGATCATATAATAAAACTTGGGAGTCAGAGAAGATGCATTTGCCTCGCAAACATGTCAACTTCGTCGTATTGCATATCATGTATCAATTGATTTTTCTTCTATTTTGTCACAGGAATATTCCATTTCCTGGATAGTATCAAAGCGTTTCTAAATTATCTTTTATGTAAGTTTTTGTTGTACTTTTACGTTTCTTTTAGTATATGTACCAAATATAATAGATATCTACTGCATTTTCTGTTTACTGAATATAGTTTTATACATGTGTGGATGCAACCTGTATGCATTATATTCGTAACAGCATCATTCTGTTACAGTATAAGAAACTAACAAAATATTGCGTTAATCCAACAGCCTACAAAAGAATAAATAAAGTTATACATGAATTTTTTTTTAATGGATATACAACGCTGGACAGCCTATTCCTTGCTCTGCTCTCATGCTAGGAGCCATATTGAACTGCGTCTTTTTTTAGAAATAGACAACCGAAAATATTCTGTATTGGAACTTGCCACCGTGATTAGTTAAAATGTACATATTTTGAGTAAAATTGTACACATTCAAAATCTAACTTAATCTTTGTCTATTAACACAGCACATTTCATAAATAAGAATCACAAGAATATTTTACTAATAAAATTGTTTATACCAGTGTCAACATTATTGCTAGATACTCTAATTCTAGAGGTTTTGTAATATCAAGATATTTTTCGTAAAAACTTTTTTTGATAACGTTTCGTGTGCAGAAACGTCTTCGACAATATTAATGTTGAATTGCTACTTTATACTTGTCAATTAATCTTGTGAGGACGTTTCTACAATGGAGATCGTTTAACCTTCGAACGTAGACTACATCGTCTTATCCAGAAAAAAAAAAATGGAAAAACGAGAGAAAATAAAAATAAAATTTAGCAAACTACGTAGAAGTCAACAAAATTATCCTATGCAAAAATAGTCAATTGCAGTTCTGAACATATTATACGATTTTAAAACGCAAATACTTCTCTTAATTTATTGTACAGAAAATAGAGAACAAAAAGTCATCTATTAAATCAGTCTTAGTTCAGTCTTATAACTTACAAATGTAACTAATACCTCATTTGAGATTCATTAAGGTCAAATCAAATCAAATCAAATACGCCCACATTCATTGAAGACTGACCGTTGACACACAGAATTCTTACACATCGTGTTAAATTCATCTTACAACAAATGCCATTAGATGAAAGTTCGTATCAACTTTTTTATAATTGTCGTGATATCGATCAGAACAATTAGGATAATAGTAATAATGTTATTAGTCATCAATGTGGATGTAACAGTCGATGAAAATGGTAAGTGCAATAGTATGCTAAGAATAATCAATCGTAAAGTAATAATTATAATCATTGCTCGTTTATAGTTACTCGTACGATGATGTGATGATGCAAATTGAAAGAATATCTTCGAGGTATGATATGTCAAAAATATTACTAATTGATTTTTGCATTTGACTGATAAGTGTTGCATCGTTAAGAGACGATCTCCTCTCATTCTTTGTTCTCTTGAGTAAATATTTTCTTTGCGATTCTCTTCGTATTATCGATTGCTTGTATCTCATTTCTTTAAGTTTGTTTATACGCAATTGTCGTATAATCTGTTCTCGTCTCACTTCATTCCATTCCATTCTATATCATTCAGATTACATATCACCATAAAAACAAACGATCATGCACACTAACGCAGAATTGCATTTTAGTCTCCGTGCATAATCAATAGGAGACGATTCTCTAAAATTTTTTACCCCTGGTAAATATTTTATTGTTATGCAATAAAAAATTCTGTCGGCGATCGGAATTTCTTTTTTATATACATGTAAAAAGGAAAAGATTACCGTTTTACATGTATATAAAAAAGAAAATCTATAAAAAATAGTTGTAATGACGGAAAATTTCGAAAGTAAAGCTAATACAAGATAAGAAATAAAACATAGTTTTGAGCCAAATATCCTTGTTACGAGATATTTACCGTAACAGAGAAAATAGTTACATTTTCATTGAAAATGACAACTATTTTCCTTATATATACATACATATATATATATATATAGCTCTTTTATCACTTGTATTATACTACTCTCGAACTTCCGACCCTAATTATTATTTCGCCCGACAGATAAGTTTACTCACATTTTATCTCAAAATAGTTTTTGGTAAAAATAAATAAAATATCAGGTACTTGTGGACAAATAAAGCTTTACGCATTCACATTTTATATCACATAAATAAACTAACAACCAATCAGATATTAAATATTAAAATTTTCAAATTTCTAAAATATTGCAGTTACTTTAATCCCAGATAATTTATAAAAATCGAGAAAACAGAGAATAAATCGCCTCCAAATTTGTCCACCTTTCATTCAATAACATGCGTTGTATCATTTATGAATTTACGGATAACTGTAACTACGTATGAATAACGTAAAAGTAATATTCATCTCCAAACGAGAAACATTATTTCTACGTTCCATGTATTTCGCTTCAGATGAAAACGATATGACTTCAGAACGAGGAGCTCTGAAGGTTTCTTTCTCACGTGTCCTTTTCTTTTCTTTGTACTTATTTTTGGCACTCAAAGTCAGAAAACCCGAACTTTCGAAAAGGATCTACTCCCATATATACAATAGGAAAATATTGCATCTAACATTTGATCCGATTCCGCCTAAAGCGTCACACGCTTACTTTTAAAATCGGGAAAAACATTAACGGTTGTGTTCGCAATCGTTGTTGCGTAATATTTTCTTTTTTTTTTTTTCCTATGTTAAACTTGTATAAAATCTTATTCCTACTAGGTGCCCTCATTGATCAATCATTTAAATCGTTTAAAAAACAAGGAGACGATTGTTACCAAAATCAATGACAGCAATTTTACCGTCGGGGCGCAAAGCTATTCCCGATGGTCTGTCCATTTCGTTATCGCACTTACCGTAGCTACCGAAACGCCATAACAATAAACCAGTCGGATCGAATATCTGTATGCGATGGTTTCTAGAGTCAGCTACGATAATGTTACCACTGTCGTCGACCACCAAACCTTGCGGTCTCTGGAAATGTTTGACATTACCAGAGGGGGGAGGAAAGATCTTGCAGTCAAGATCTCTGGCATTCATGAAATCAGCATCGATAATCAGTACTTTGTGATTATTGAAATCAGTGGTGATGATCTTGCCAGCGGGACTGAAAGCAATGCCACGCGGTGAATCCAAATGCTTCCACATGCTCGGCGTGGTCTCGTAGCCGTATTTTCGTAGGAAAATGCCCTCGGCACTGAATAACTGGACGCGATGATTTCTCGTGTCGGACACGACTATCTGGCATTCTGAATTCGTAGCCACATCCCATGGATAATTGAATTGACCACAGCGGGCGCCTTTCTCGCCGAAACATAGAAGAAAGTTACCATCCATCGTCAAAATCTGAAAATTGACGAGAATACGAATTATTCGAACAACTCTAGCAAATAACACTAAGAATTTATATTTATCGATTTTCTGTAATAACAGAATAACATTTTTATGCTTCCTTATTTGAAGCAATCATGATGACTCTTTTGTCGAGAGAAAAAAAGATTTTGAACAAAAAAAAAAAAAAAAAAAAAATTAACAGAATTGTTAACAGGACTTCATACGGCTGGCAATT
This sequence comes from Bombus superbus, assembly GCA_014737385.1. Lineage (NCBI taxonomy): Eukaryota > Metazoa > Arthropoda > Insecta > Hymenoptera > Apidae > Bombus > Bombus superbus. The sequence continues at coordinate 4,203,539 of JACXIK010000007.1, forward strand.
GTGTTATACATTTGCTTCTGAAAGTTGTTTTCCAATTATATCTCGCTATAATAATAGCATGTGACAGAATCATTGCAGATTTGTTTAGTTGTATTTCTGTAATTAAACGATATCATACTAAAGACGAGCAAGTGTCCAAATACTTACAAAACTAGATGTTCTCCTAATACTTATTTTTAACATTATATTTGAGAATTACCTGTATACGATGGTTATCTTTGTCAGCTACAATTATACGGCGACGTGCATCGACAGCTACGCCAGCCGGGCGATCAAAGTTTCCCGGTTCGGTACCATATCTACCAAATCTTCTTACCAAAGTACCATCTGGCATATATATTTGAATACGATTGTTTGATCTATCTGCAACAACCATATTTCCTTCTCTATCGCATGCTACGCCCCATGGTCGGCACAAAACATCATCACCATCACCCTCGTTTCCAATGATTCTTTCGGCTCTTATAGACTTTTCAGGCTTGCTTGGCATTCTAACTCTAACAGGATAATCAAAATCAGCAACTGGTTTTCCTTCAGGTGGTACAGTTACTGATAAAAAGGGTGTTTGTTTAATGGGTATCGGAGGCGGATTTTCTTTGTTTTTTCGAGTTCGTCGATCGCCTATAGGTCCTGGATTATTCACCATGATGGATCCGAAACTCCCTATACCGTTTAATAGATTTGTCTCCACACCATTGAAGGAGATCCAGCTCTCTTCTTGAGACGGAAGAGCTAGATGGTTTTCAGAGACTTGGAAAATCTGTAATCAAGAAAAATCACGCGTTAGTACAGTGTTTGTGCATTTTAAAACAGTGGAAAGGTATAAAATTCGTTACTATTAAGTTGTCGTTTCTTTCTGTCGTTTCCAAGTTTCTTTCCTTTTGTAAGGAAATAACAGATGCACCTTTTTTTCGTTTTATATTATTTTATTGAATCGCGTACGATCCATTTTGTTCTATTTCTATTATTATGATCATACATGATTCGACAAAAATAGTATAAAACAAAGAATGTGGTGCATCCATTATTTCACAACAAGACTAAAGAAACTTTTCGGGCAACCTAATGTATCGCTAAAATTCAGGAAGTTAAAGACTAATCGGTTTCAAATTTGATCTTCACGGAAGATATTCATGAGAGACGGTGATTTAGTCTTATATTCTTTTACGAGACCTCTAATATCACAACGCTATTATGAAAAATATAATTCAATATCGATAAGCATCCTAATTCTAAATACTAACGTTCTCGCTAAGGCAGTAAAAGCCATATGAAACAACAAATTAATCAAATCTGTATTAGATTTTAGATAAAAGATAAAACGTATAAAGAAAACGTATGTATGCATAGGAAGATAATTGCCACGTGATTCTATTCGTCCTTTTCGTTAGTCTATAATTGAATATTGGTAATTCTAGAATTAAAATATCCCGCGAACGTTATCGTTAAGATTTCCTCGCCGAGAGGAAACATTTACTCGTCGAAATACTATCTAAATATTGGAAAATGACGATTCACAAGCGCAAGATCAAAGAGATAGAAAAATGCTTCGTGTTATATTCACGATTGAATTTACCAACTAATATCAGATTTTAGAGAAACAACATTTCATATAGAATAACCTAATAACTACGATGTTACAATTGTTAAATATATCTAGTTACAGTACTATTTTTTGATAACCAGCAATGTCGATAAAATGTTAGTAGTGAAAGGGTTAACGGTTTTTAGTATTTATTAGCTTCGCTACGGATAACGAATATTGCAAGGATTCGTTAGTTATCTAGATATCGAAGAACTGAAAAATATCAGATATTTGATTTAATGAAATCAATACCTCAGCCGCAACAAGGTCCTTGGTAATTATCAGTCTCAATGGATTGTTAAATATCATTCTGTCATACATAGCTGCGGTAAGTTTGTCAGCAGCTTGTGATAATCGGATTATTCCGTTTCTGAGTCCCTTGTCTCTTTCCTTTAGTGCAGTGAATTTTACAGCTCTGGCTTTCTCGATTCTACTTAACAGCTCTCTTTCTCTAGCCTCCAAAGCGTCAATTATGTTCCTCATGCACGAAATCAAATCTGTACTTGCTTGTCTTGCTTTCTGTTCTAACATTTCTTGCGCTATCTGTGAAAGAAACATCAAGTTGTAGACACGAACATTTTACGAATATACCACCCCTCCATTCGCATGCAACCAGTGATTTTAAGCGACTTCTTGTTTTCCCCGTATTTTTGTTTAAATTTTGCTCTGCTTAAAAGAATCGAAGCAACGTGCAGCGGTAAAAACTATCCGAGGGTATTCTAGAAACTTGGAAGAGTATTCGGAAATTTTTATATTGACAAATTTTTAAAACACAAAATTCTAAAAAAAGAGAAAAGCTGCTTAAATTTAGACAACCCAGTAAGCAGATGACGTCGATAAGGATAAGGTTGCGGGCGTATTACTTCGGTCAATTCTCTAAGCTTAATTTTTCTAAAAGATATCGACATAGATAATATTAAACATTCTCGATGTAAACAACTATCATATTTTATTATATCTGTGATAAATGAATTTCTCAAAGAATAACTTACATGCACAGAATCTAATTCGTCCTTGAGGAAACAAATTCCAATCCTAGTTTCTCTCAATACTTGAGACGCTTTAAAGTTGGCTTCGTTAATGGCATGGTATAAACTAACTATAACATGGTCTTGATGAAAGTGGAACCCACAATCAAAGCAAAAAGGTTTGCAACAAGTCTGACAGTAAAATTTTCGACTTCCGCGATGAAAATCGCAGTAAAATGGCACTCCTAAAGTACTTAAACGTGGATTAGTGATTGCAGGGTTTAGTGATTCCATGATATCTCGAGGTATGGTAGATTCGAAATCGTTTAGATCCAAAGGACGCTGTGTACAAAAGAAAAAAAAGATACTTAGCATATAACATATTGTTTTATATGTTAAAGTTCTCAAATGCTATTGAAATATTTATTTATTAAAATTTATCTTATTCGTCGATAAGAAAGCTATAACGAATAAAGTTGAATTAAAAATTACACATAGAAGTCAGCCGTTTAAAAAAGGCTGATAGATCGAAATATACTTACCGAAAACAGCTTCGGTAAGCATCCACTGCAAGCTACGTCAGTACAATTACTGCATCTAACTTTAATGAAACTATCAAATTGTGAGTTTTGTGCACTGGGGGAATACGGTATACCTAACTCGTCGTCGCCCACGACTTGCATTAAATTGTTAATCAATGAATCCATGCTAATATCTGGGGATGAACTAGAAGAATATTGGACGTTCATACTGCTTCCGGATGACCCACTAGCACCCGGTGAACTTGCATTAGAATAACTGTTTGTGCTATTCGACGACCAATACTGGTGGTATCTACTGTACCTCTGAAACGAAGGAAAACGTACAGGTATGATAGGATAAAAATCAAAATCTTTTACTTCATAACTGAACACCTTGGATCCGTTAATACCTCGTTAAGATATCTTAAAAATATTTCAAATTTATATAGAAACGGATATTGAAAAGAAACTTGCATTAAAAAAATCTTGTTTTTATTATGGTAGATATAAAGAAAACTACTACTATTCAAATGATGTAAAAAAAAGGGGAGGAACAGGTAAAAATTATTTAAAACTTCAATATTGATGTTGCATGTATGAATAATAAAAGTTCCTTCGCTATTAACACTAACAGATTTCATACCTTATAGTAATATACATCCAGATCTTCATGTTCTGTAGGGTTTTGTGCATAATTTTGAGTTTGTGGATATGATCCAAAATAACTTTGACCGTTATCCATGTTAATAAATAATAGAACGTTTAATTAAAACGTCTCGGGAAATTTAATATTTTATGGTAACTTCACCTGGAATAAAAATAATTTAAATCAAGATTGGTTAATGCAGCTTAATCTAATCGACGTATTCTCCTTTATTCCTTCCTATAAACTGATAGATTTACTACATCTAATTTAATAATTTATCGTATCGTCGTTAAATAATTATTTTCGCTATATTACAACAATTTTTGTCAAACGTGAAAGTACGTTGCCTCGTCGCAACCCCAAAACTGTACTCAGCTTACACGTTGTATCAATCTCTACATACGCCGTAAGCATAATGTAAGATTCTGTATGTATAGAATCCAATTTCTTTGCTGATTTCTACAGAAACTTTTACTTTTAAACATTATGGTGTGTATATATGCACATACATATACAGGATGTCTAAACTATTCTCAAGGAAAATTTGTCAATACATTTTTGTAGGTAGAAAAATTATTCTTATTTATTATTATTTATCTTTTGACAAAGATCGATTGGGAAAAAACTGGGACACTCAACAAGACATATGGATACTTCTCGTTCATCCCTTTAGGAGTCATACCGCATCGATTGTGACTCGCGGGTCAAAAAATATTGAATGTATTTACAGTATCATGGTTACAAACTGAATCAAGATCGATTCATAAGAGTCAACGGAAAAGCATTTTGAATCGTACGGATGGCCCCTTGATCTAGTTTCGAAGACGAAACACCCCTACACAGCTGGGTTCAAGGTCATTATACGAATCCTGAACAGGGAAGAACCGTGATACCCTTTTCAGTACGAGGATCGAGAAATGGGGTCCCGCTTCCATTGGTGGGACCTCGCAGAAATCAATAACAGTAGGAAATTCGACGTAAGTACACACGTATCGCCGTCTATGTATTTCTAAATGAATGTTTCAGTCAGCTTCTAATCTTAACTTTCACCATCCGTTAACGTACTATTCGTGACTCAAATATAGAGACCTTCATTCGAAGGGATAGCATTCGTTACTTCGTTTCATCGTCATCTTTGTTAGGGATGGTATATTATTGCATGAAAACGTATTTCGAATTTTATTCATAGTTCATGGGAAATAGCAAAGAAACGGAAAATTTTCCGAACTTTTATCGTTGTTTATATGAACTACAATCAAATCACTTTCGGTTCGACTCTTTCAGTTTTCCATAATTGAAAGTTACGTATTTCCTTATATTGTTATTGCTATCAGGTGACTTATCTATAGCAATTATTAAAAATCTAAATTAATGTGAATCTTATTTTAATTCAAAAGTTGCTTCTCCAGTTGCTGGAGAAGTTAGAAATTACACGCTATAACTTCGTAACATGATGCGACTACATTATAAATCACGCTTGCGTGAAGAATAAAATGAAATTAGCATCTCAAACAAACTTCTGACATTAACATTAATGTACGAATATTAGTGTTTCTATTTCTAGAAATGTTCATGCATATACTTATAATATATTATAAAACAGCATATTATAATTTATTTAAAGAACGTAAATATTGTTATAAATGATGTAAACCAACTTCAACAACTCGGGATTGGAATTACGTAACAAATAATATTATCAAGAATAATATTTGTTCCTAATTATTGTTAAAAATATTTCCCCGGTAAAATATATTTCACATTATACATAAAATAAAGAGCAACAGTTATATCGTGCGTGTATTTACATTATGAAGTTATGAATTTTAAACTACATTAAAATTTCGTTTGTATCGTACACTTATAATAATAAATCGAAAGAATTCTTCAATGAGAATTAATAGCAGCGTTTAAACAAGAATTTAGTCTTTCAAGCTTTTTAATTTAACGCATACTTCAAACCGGATATTAATATGGAAGGGAAATGGCTCGTGCTGCCTTCGCAAACGTAAAATCTCATACGAGTTCAATACTGACAACCGTATGAATGAAACTTCACCGTCTGGCTGATAACACTTTGTTAATTAGTTTTCAATCGTGTGAATTCCGTTGTTACGTACCCACAGAACTCGTTAATTGATACGTTACTCTTATCAAAGAGTATGTTAGAAAATGCATTCCGAAATCTTAATAAAGTTTAACTATAATTAATGAAATATCAACAACGACAAAACATATTGCACATTGTTTCAGATCGAGTATATCTTTTAATGATATTTCAGAAATTTCCTCTAATACAAAGCGTCAATCAAAACTCCTTATATAAAATGACTTTTCTGCGTTATACGTCTACGAAAAGCTAAGTTTATTAACTTTCTATCAAAAGTTTAATATAAATAATATAATTTAAAGATATAAATTATAATAATAATAAAAGTTTAATATCATGCAATTCTATTGCTTTTTATATCGCGTTTACCAAATGCACCGCATAACATGCAGAGATCAACTACCTTCAAATATTAATGGTTTGTTAATAATATAATGCAATGAATTGAACAATCAAATTTTAATAAAATTCAACATTGCAATATTCGCCTAATCAAATCTATATGACCCGCCATTATAGTATAAGGACAAACTCCTCTCATCATTGTCTATATGAAATAACCGCTTTATTTATCCAATAAAAGTATAAAATGGAGAAAGAAAATGGAAACAAACCAGAAAACAAGCATCTCATTTCATAAGCAAACGGAAAATTTCTCATCTAACATTCGACTAAAAATAGAAATTCACAACACGAAAGCAAAAATATACTATAATATTTTCTATAAATATTCTACATTTATATTAATTTAATAAATTAATAAAAACAAATTACTAATTATCTGCCATAACCGCTTAGAATCAGAGGTGGTTTTTCTATGAAGAAATGGTGCGTCTGGTTTATGGCAGTTTCAAACGAAAACCCTGCACACTGGCCTGCAAACTTTTCCTTTTTCCGTTTTTCCAGCAGCTGGTTTGCAGCAGTTGCGGGGGGGGGAGGGGGTGCTATCCTTGAAATTGCCATGGCGACGAAGGTTAGACCTGCTATTCTTTTCGGGGGTCAAAAAGAAAGAGAAAGTGAAGTATCTGTATCTGTCGCTCTCTAGGAATCCCAGTAACGTCGTATAGCAACAAGAAATTCTTGAGGAATTTCAAAACGCGCATAGTAACAGGCAACCAAATCGCCATTCCGCGAGATATTCGAAAATATTTTCCGACGATGTTTGAAATTGAAAATTGTTCCCAAGCAGCAAAGAAAATAAGATAAGGAAAATAGGAAAGAGAATTATCAAGCCGTTTCCTGTTTGGCTTACTGAATATATATATATATAATATATTCCTTTGTAGGAAAGACGCTTAGAATTATTTGTTCTCAAGGGATATTATGTATGTTTTCAGAATTTTACATAACGAAATATATGAAAGTAGATATAGAATTGAAGTAAAAATTAATAAAATATCGCTCTGTAGATTTTGATATTCTAAACGATTCTTAATTTATACGGCGATACCGTATTTTTGTAAAAATCTGGAAGCATAGAATGCTTTTATTTTATTTCGATCGAAAGGAGGATAAGTGAAATAATTTGAATTTAAATTGGTTTTAATGTTAAATCGATTTTAAATTGTATTTTTTTATTGAAGTTCTCAATATCGTTTGTATGAATATTTTAAAGAAAATTACGCTTAGAGTATAGCAAAAAATAGCTAGATATCACATGCAAATCGTTCTTTAAATTAATATATAATGTAATATATTAAAAATTGAAATAGAAAAAATATAAATGAACAAAGCGTGAATATAAATCGAAATATTTTCATGATAAAAGATTTGTTTCTTAGATAAGGGAAAATACGAACAAATTATATGGATGTACGTTTATTTTAATATATTAAAACAAATATTTCACTATTTTCAGTTTACTGTATCATTAAGCCCCATAAAATTTTTGAAAATACGTACAATTCATATTTACAGTTTGCAAAATTTAGAAAAAAATTCTTTTCGACATTCAGATTTCAAATAATATTAAATAAATTTGTACGTATAAATAAAAAGGAAAAAAACAGAACGATTAAATATAAATTTCGCGATACCATCGTATTTTTACTGAAAAATATTTTCGAAGTGAGAGAGAAAGTACATGATCGTAGAGACGCGTTCGACAAACCGACGAAAATGAACGAACTTTCCGAATTTCGTTTTCATCGTTGGGTAGCGCCATCGTAGATACTTTCCCTCTCGTTCGAATTTCAATGTCGTTCGAGAAGAGCACCTTACGATACAAATACAGAAATGTAAACGAACAACGTTCGACCTAAGCAACAAGCAATTGTCAAGCTATCCGATTAACGCCCTACGTCGTGCTACTCGATCACAACATTAATAATAATAATGCCTTTAAACTGACCGAGAATCAAGGATCGATGGAATTGTTTTCACTTTCGTTTCATTGCGGGAGCGTACGCTATCGTTTGTTCAAAGCGAAACGGGAGATTCGTTTGCCTCTCTTTGTCTAACGATTTTTATTCAAAATACAAAAATACAAAAAAAGAAAGAACAAAGAGAAAAAATCAGTAAACGAACTATAAATCCAATATAGAAAATACGTTAAAACATTAAAGAAAAATAAGTACCTTCGCAAAGACGAGATCGTCCACAGGATACCAAGATGCGTCAACTGATCTCCACCGTTGGAAGTTAGCCGGATAACAAGTTTCAAAGCACGTGTTTCGATGCGACGAGAAAATGAGAAAAATAATTTACTTTTTTCGTACTGAATTTCCAACTCGTTACAGACCAAATTCAAGTAACGTGTGGTTGTCGCCAAAGATACTAATGTATTATCATTGACATCCGCACGTGTTTTCTAAGACCACAACTGCATGGAAAGCGTCTGATCCCTACCGATCCTTCGAATTCGACAACTCAACTACTGAATTCTCGTTTGAAACTCGGGTCCCTTTAGCACCCTCTGCCCCTCTACTTCTCTTCCTCCGCCGCCCCGCTCCAACCCCCGGCCGCTCCATTTAGCTTGGCAAGCGAGCTTTTCTCGACCAATCGAGAGAATGCATTTTTACCCCCCACATTCGAATTGGTGATTCACACCCCCGCACTATCTTTCCACGTTGGAGCAACAAACACACAATACTCTTCGTTTCTGCTTTTCCTAGCCGTTCCATCCTTACCATCCCTTGCCATCTATTCGCATCCGATTTAAGAACTACGTTTGAACTAAGATTTCTAATTTACGGTTAAACCGGACGATTTCAGTTCGACATATATACATATATATATACATACAGCTCCAACATCACGTGTCAATTATTATAAAAATCAATTACGAAGATTTATAACGTATTTCTTTAGGAACTGAATTGGAAGAAATTGGCGCCTTGCAGTATGAACGTGATTACGCGGAAGTAGTAGCATGCAACAATATATATCCATATGCAATGAGGCTTGGGGTCCAGTCGAACGTGTTATTCACCAGGTGCAGAATAAATGAATGACCAAGCAACGAGGAAGAGTTGGAAGCCAGTTACTCAGCGTGCATGACTCTAACGCGAAAATGATGTAGAGCTCGTGCTCGTGAACAAGAGAGATGAGAGCTTTTCACCGAGAAAAACACGATCACATCGCTCTATACATGGTCGCTGTACGATGTCATTATGAACGATTGCACTCGTGTGTGTGTGTACGTGCATTCGATAGAGATCGTTAGTATTTGGTTCCTCTTACCGCTGTGGCGGCATTCCAGGGCGCAGACGGTTTGATCGTAGTCACCTTCTCCAGAGCGTACGTGTGCATGCAGCTACGTAGTCCAGCACCTACATACTCGGCGGAAGAGTTTTCCATGTCAAGGAATGATAGGGCGCGTGCGCGGGGAAATCATGAATGGAACCCACCGCTCAATGCGAGAGGAGTCCAGCTACACGATCACAATCATACATCCACTCTACTTTTATTTATATCCCTCCAACGACGACCTTCAGCCAAGGTAGGGTTGATCAGACAAATCAGGTTCTCCGTTCTGCGGAGAAACAGGTGTCATCTGCGATTCTTCACGATTTTTATACAACGATTGTTTTCGTCAAATGACGCAAACCGATGATCAATTATGGTTTTGAAGTTGGTGTCGTTAGGTTCATGTGGAAATTTTACTGTTCTCTGTCGTGAATCATGCTTCTTAGAGCTATTTCTAATATGTTTAATTTACGACCCCTCTTGGTGAGGAATTAAATAAATAAACGATGAGTCAGATATTTACAGTTACAGTACTTCGATGTATTTCACTAAATTTCCTCTTCCTTAGAGAATATCGTACAAGTTATTGATAATCGTAGAATAATCTAAAATTAAAATTACATTATACGATAAGCCTCTTGAACATTCAAATCAATATATGCCTGATCGAACGAGTAAATGAATATTGATTTCAATCATGGAAGTGTTACAAGTATTTATATGAAAGATATAAAGAGATAAGGAGAGAGAATAGGGTAGGAGACATAAACTTGAACGTTTCTCTCTCGTATCAAACCTAATTTACTACTAAACAGATTCGTTTCTTGAGGAATTCTTTAAATACCTACGTTCATGGATAATGATAAAATAGCAAGCAACTGTTAATACATAAATGAAAGGAACTGTTGCCCAACAGGCAAGTATAATTCTAAGTAAATCAGCCTAGCATTTTTACATGATATAATAACTTGATTCATAAAACGAAGAAACGGATTCGTTCTCTTCTCAGTCCACGCGCGTCTTAATACGCAAATAAAACTGGACGTGAGACACGAACGATCTGAATGGAAAAATATTTCCATGGAGAGTTGTTGACACCATCAATTCCCAAATTGGATGTGATTCACTTTTTGAAAGGTCACCATTAGTAGTAACATTGACGTATGAAGAATTAGCGCAACCTCAGGTTTATGAATGAGTACCTTGGGCGTGAGGATCACGTGGCGGGGCGCTGTGGCGCTTTAACGATCGAGAACATCCCGTCTCCTCCCTTCCTCGAGCTTTATCACACACTCCCCTCTTTTCTCCTTTGATATGACCACGCGGTACAGGATGTATCATTTATAGGATCTGGGTCGGACCGGAGCGATCAGGATTCAGCAAGTACAGATGTCCTGCAAACGAAATATTATTTGTTGCAAGCATCGTTGTTCAACGGAGAATATCCTGAGAATTATCGCAAAGAATTTTGCAAATGAAATATTTGTTTATAAATCATATTTAATTGTCGAAAGGTTGAATCAATATCATCTTTTTTCTGTAATATCTTAAGTTTAATTTTGGGTAGTGGAGAAACTATAATTTTATAGGAATGGGCCTGTCGACAGGCAGAGAAAGTAAAACCTGTAAACTTTGCTAATAATTGTAAGATTATGATTTATGATTTCATTATAATTCACATTAAAGTATTAAGCATTTAATACCAACTTTTTTTTTATAACATTAAATTGTTATTAAAAATCTATCAAAGTAATTATACGAAGTAATTTAAGATTACTTTGAATTATGTTCACTATGGACGATCGAAATATTTCTTACGTTTTAGATACGCAATAATGTTGCAAAGAACAGTTAACCGATGATGCTTTGGATGTCGTCATCCCGTAATATCGGTGATGTATACTGGTTTATCGAAGAGCAAGAAACACACATATACGTGTATAGAGAGCAACCAGAAAATTAACACACAATAAGATTACAAAAGCAATTAATTAACAAAATAACACGAACAGTTCGCACAAATAATTTTAATAACACTCTACTATTATATAATTTTAATACGTAATTTTAGTATGATTTTCAATCTAGAACTTAAAAATAAAATAATGATTATACGACTACAGAAACGATAAAATATCTTATATCAAATTTTATATCATTTAAACAGAAAATTCATTAAAAATTAACTTTGTCAAATTATGTAGATTTATGTTTCATTTATGGATAAAATAACCATATTCTGACGCATGTAAAAATATAAAACGTATGTATAATAATTTTTCAATTCATCTTGAGTACCGAAAAAAAGGATTGATCAAAATTTTTTAGCGAGTTGTAGGGTACAGGGAGCAATCCGTGGGTGTACCTAAGTGCTTGCATAGTTGTGGGTATAAATGTGGGCAGTTTAAGCAGAAAAGGGTAAGGTTATTGTTTTTGGCAAATTCACGTCTACGCAAACGGTTAATTCTTTCATACAATAAAAAGATACAAAGTATCCAGACAGACTAATATCTTTCAAAATATACTATATGTTTCCCGCTACCACATTAGTTTATGTGATTAAATAAATTGTAACTGTCTCGAATTGGATAAGCCTGTATCAAAGTATATTAATATAAAATATATTATCATGTTCCAGTACTGTTACGAATAAATTATGTTTCATTAACGCTGAATAAGTATATAATAACATTATGCCTGTTTAACGTACCGTACCCATTTCTATAAACTGTTTATGTATTTCAACGTGAATAAACAATGCATGATGTCAGATGCGTGATGTAACAAACTGATAATTTAATAGTAACGTGTTATTGTGAATTTCGAATCTGATTAGCGGAGTATTCAATAATTTTGAAATCTACAGGAAAGTACAAATATTCAAAGTACCCCTGGATACATAAAATATTCCGATAATATTAAAAATATAAAAAGATACATTTTTTTATTTTTTCAATCAAATAGCTACATTTATAAACAGCTTATCGATCGAAAAGATCGAAACTTTGAAACGAAACTTTCCATGTAAAATTCTACGTTATAGAGTAGCCTTTTTCTCTCTCCAAAACTTTTCGGCAATGAGAACCACGATGAAATTCGATGGAACGAATTTTTCTCGAAGCGTCAAACTTTCCATCAACAGGCACTATACTAAACCACGATGTAGCCAACTTTGCAGAAGGAAAGTTGGGAGCTTTTCGTCGTACTGAGGTCCGGTATATCTCGAAATTTATTATGAGGGAAATTTGGAAGTTTTGATCGACGAAGACCGCTGTAACGTTCGATGTGTCATGAATTTTCGAGGAAAGGATAGTTGAAAGTTTCCGTGAATGGACCAGTTCGATGAATTGAAACGGCGTGTAGCGCTAGCTATACACAAGTATACGCGTATATATTCTCTACCCACGCTTTATGCGCGGGCGTCATGACGAAGGCGTCGTAGCAGTTTCGCTCTTGCGATGACCTTGGAAGCACCCACGCGCCAAAAGAGACCACCACGCGGGGGTGGTTCGTTCATCGACGTTCCAGCCACTCTTCTCGATTTTCCTCCCCATTCTCCCTCTCTCTCTCTCTCTCTCTCTCTCTCTCTCTTTCTCTATGTACTTACGTATTTCCTATACGCAATATGGAATGCGCGTGCGCCATTCGAGCGCGTAAACGGAATTCACCTTCACGTTAAAATTCACGGTTCCCATTTACGTAAGTAGCTTATTATGCCCTCTCTCGTTGGCGAATTTGTTCGTTCGCCAGTTTAATTTGACGATAACGCTTTCCGGCGTCAAAGTATAAATTGTCGACGTTTGACGTATCAGAATAGAAGAAATAAAAATTAGTTAGGTCTCTAACGTCTTTGTCTCACAGTGTAAAGGAACTGCTTGATACTTCGTACAAAGACATTACTTCCTTTCCTATAATATAAAGAAATTGAATTATAAATTGTTGCAAAATGTTGTAGATAAATAGTTAGAGCATGTAAAATGTAGAAATACCGATCCGTATACACGCTTCTGTATAAGTTATTTAAAAGAAGAGGAGTATATGTGTGAATCGTCCCTTATACAGGAATCAATTCAGTCAGAAACTGATAATTCTGCTTGAAAAACATACGTTACAACGATAAAATTAAAAAAGTATCTTTTATATAATTTATATACATTAATTATACAGTTATAATGTCTTTTTTTTTCTGGTATAAGTATGGTTTCTATGGTATCTCACCAAAGAAACGGTTTTAGAAAGTATGAAATGCACATCGCTGTGACGGAACGCAGTTTATGGAACTGTACTTTCTGGCCTGTTAAATTGCCGGGTACCTACGGTCATAACAATACAAAGAAAAAGGGCAGAGTGAATGGTAATTCGGTAAGTGGTGGGGGCAGGTATGAAGAGAGTTTGCCGATATTCCCAAACAATGCCGAACTCATCTGTTAAGAAACGTTCCTATCAGTTCTGGCAACCTTTTGGAAGAAATCTTTTCAATCGTCGTCAAAATATAGATATTGTTCTTTCTTTTTTAAGAATTATACGTTGAGTTACAAATTGGAAAATTTCGAATCTCAACTTGTTTCAATTTTATATCAAATTTTCTCCTGAAATATCGAAAACCTTCTTGTTTCATGAAATGAGAATGAGATTGCAACATAAAAATTTAAAGATCGTAGAAACTTAACATTCTATGAACAATTCTAAATGAAGTGGAGTAAATAATTTTTAAATAAAAATAAAATTGTCTTTCTCCTATTCTCCATGGTTTTTAACGTGTAAGCTAAGAAAAATGTTATTGTAAACAAAGTATTTACTGAGGGATGCGAGTACATCCTATTTAAGAAACTCTGCCAGAATTTCCACGAAAATACCCACCGGGTGCAGATGTTTGCTGCGGACTATTGTACCTTTTACTAGACATTTATGGCATAGGGCATAATGCGTAGGACGAAGGCCGTGAAAATTCTTATTTTTGTGCTTGCATGTGAAGAATTGCAGTTCTCGCTGAACTTTAAAAGAAAGTTTTCATTGTTATAAGGAATTTAAAAATGTTGCACTTCTAACAATTGTAACATAAAATATATCAAGTCATACATTATAAACAATATTTATATTAAATATATAACTATAAATATATAATAATATAAATAAATATTGAATTTCAGTTATAAATAAATATTTGAAGTAAAATTATATTAAGAAGTAAAATTATTCTATTTAATAAATTATATACTTTTCTTGGTAGCTAATATTTTTGCTTGTTAATGTTATATTAAAAGAGTAAGATATATATTTATAACAATAAAAATTAGAATGAGTGAAACAAGTGTTTTCGGAAATTTGTCTTTGCGATTTAGCAAACAATTGTTAACTAAAAAACAGCGTGCATTTAGATTAACGGTACGAATAATGATGTACTTGTCAACTCGGCAACAATGCCATGAAGTTGCTAAAATTTATGACTTGCAGAGTGAAATTTTGACCGTTTCGAAACATCTGCTATAATCCTGAAAACCTCTGTTCCAACAGTAAATCCTTAATCCCTTTCTGTAATTATACCTGCTCGGACTTTAAAAGGAATTTTCGCTAAGGACACAAAAGATATACAGTATGCATGGGTCTATTCTGTAGAATTTCTTCAAATAGGACTAAAACGTAGTTGTTGGGTTCCTAAGGCCTAAAATGCATTATTTTAACTGCGCAGTGAAACACTGAATACATTAATTTTATTTTCTTATATTTATTAAAGATGTTAAAATGTTTATTTAAAAAATTAAAAAAAAAGAACATTCGTATTCAGAACTAACAATGAGTAGTGTTCAAATGTTTGAATATATATGTATGTATATATATTCTACATATATACATATATATATATATGTAGTTTTCATAAAATATATATAAATAAAATTAAAAATTTTGTTTCAATTAATAACTTAACTTTTTAATTTAACATTTATAATGGCGTCGCAGGTGTTATGGTTATAAATGGCTTTAGTTTCCTTCTTGTTTTATTTACCGGTGACGCAGACCGTTTTATATTTGATTCTAAAAACGATTAAATGTTAATATACATATAATAGTTTATTATTAGCTTTTATACTAAGAAATAGCTTTGGCATTAAGAAATTGCTCTTTCGTATTTATTTTCTTATATTTAAAATTCAAATACTTTAAGACTTACTAATTGTAGAGTACGTGTATAATTGTCGTAAATCGGCTACTGGTCTTATGGATTTCGTATCGATTCTAGGTGAAACTTCCAGCGTTTCGTTCTCTATAAAGTAGAAAATAGTTATAATTACACTCTAGATAGATATAACATTAGAAAAATAAATGTGTCAATAATAGAAACCTTGTAAATTTATGTTCGGTAACGATAAACTTCGCCTTTTCCCGAATTTTTTTATTGGGTTATACTCTTCTTGAGATTCAATTGCATCATAGTACTCTGTACTAGAGTTTGATTCACCTAAGTAAGGTAAAAGAAAGCTTTTCTTATTAAAAAATATTTCATTAATTTTCAGTTTTAAAACTGAAATTAAGTTATACGTTTGTTATATGTAATTATATTAAATAATATTTATACTGTATAAAAAAATATATTTTATTTAGAAATAATACGTTTAAAGTAATTTTTGTGAATTCATTTTTTTCTATTAAAAAATGTTGCTACTTACGATCCCAACATTCCATCATTCCAACTTTTCTTTATGATGGCTGGCTGCTTACTAAAAGATGGAATGTAAATCCTATACTATTTCGGATCAAAAAACGTTACATTTGATTTACATGCTGTGTTTACTAACAAACTTTAAAATACGTGTAAATTTGTAGCTAACGATACTCTTCACTGAAAAAGATTCTATTATGACATAAAATAGGATTTGCTTAAAAATTTAATTTTTAATATATATATGTAAAAGATAATGGAAAAGATACAAGATTCTTTTCGTAGTTAATTTCCATTGAAAAAGTCATAAAGTATGAAAAGAATTGTATTTCTGTTTTGTCTCTCCCGCGTATCGTTACGTCACTGATAGCCACTGATGGCATTGGTGATGGAGTGAGCACTCTCATTTCCTCTCCGATATCAGTGTTTTGCAATATCACACGGTTTTCCATCGCAATTGTGTGTTTGGTAATTGATACTTGATACCACTGTGGTATCTTAATACCTAAAGTTTTATTTTGGTAAATTATAGAATTTACAGTTAGGTAAAAATAAAATATCCCTATGTGGCATTGTTTATTTTTTTAGTTAAACCGCTTTTTATTTCATATATGGTGCTTATTTCAAGTTTTATGAAGTAACGATAAACACATGTTGATGACAGTAGAACATAATATACCGAAATAATTTATTATATATAGGAAATAATTTATTATGCTGTAACAGATACAATATATATAAAAACAATTCTTTTAATTTATGTGTTATTTTATAAATTGTAAGAATATTTTACAATTTATAAATATTTTAATGTTTAAAAGTTAACATTATATAAAACATGTTCTTTCTTAAATATAATAAAGTAAATAGGTAATATTTTCATTCATTATTCACAATGGAATGTTGTGAAGATACAGAAACAACTACAAAACCTGTTGTAGATAAGGTAAATCTTAAAACTTAAAATTAATATTTTCTTGATAAATTTGTAAAAAATTTATAGAGTAATTATTAAATTTTTATCAATATAGTATTTTATATTTTATTGTATATTTTAGCCAGAATCAGTGGCGATTGAAGAATCATCAATTTTCAAAGACACAAAAGTGCCACAAGATCCTCAAAAAAATGAAATTTTAAGAGGGAAAAAAGAGGAAGTTACTACAGAAAAAATACCAGTAATAACAGAAAAGATAAGGGAAAATATTACAGGGAAAATACCAGAAGTAATAGAAAAATTAGAGGAAGATGTTATAAGGAATATACCAGAAGTACAAAACAATGAAAGCTTGCTATTTACTAATGAAAATGAAGCTACAAAAAATATAGAAGAAACATACTCAACCAATTGGTTTTATTACAATTGGAATAATTCTCCAAGATTATTATGTGAAGCAACTGCAGAATATCAGACAACAGAATCGTATGAAAATTTTACAAAGGGTTGTCAGTGGTCTCCCGATAGAACATGTTTATTAGTACCTTCTGAAGATTTTAGGATTCGAATTTATGAACTCCCCAAAGAATTATATTCTGAAAAGATGCCTTCAAATTTATCATCCACAAAATTTTCAGCAGCTTTAACAGTAAAAGAAGGAGGACTTATATATGACACTTGTTGGTATCCTTTTATGAATTCATGGGAACCCGCAAGTTGTTGCTTTTTAAGTACAAGTAGAGAAAGTCCTATACATTTATGGGATGCTTTTAATGGTGAATTAAGAGCAACTTATCGAGCTTATAATCAGTTAGTAATATAAATAGTTTACCAATATATTCATATTTTTACTAAGTTTTTATTAAATATTCTATTCTGTTGTTAGAGTTGATGAAGTAGAAGCTGCAATTAGTATTCAATTTATCGACTCTGCTAAGGAAATATGGGCTGGCTTCAAAAATGCTTTAAGAATGTTTAATGTAGAACATCCAGGTCGCCAAATAAATACCATTCAATTTAAAAGAGATTTTCCAAATGTAATAGGTCTAGTATCCTGTATTCGAGAAAATCCAATTATGCCAGGATTAGTTGCTTTTGGTACATATTCTAAGAACATTGGTAAGTAAATGATATAGATAATATTTCATTACAAAAATATCACTAATGCTAGCAATATAATTCTGATAATTCATTTATATATTTTTATTAGGTTTATATAGAGACGGGCCATTATGCACTTTTAAAACAGGAAGTGGAGTGACTCAAATTGAATTTAGCCCTTGTGGAACAAAATTATTTTCAGTAGTTAGGCGTAGTAATGAATTTTTATGCTGGGATCTGCGTAACCCAGGTACTGTGCTCTACTCCCTTGAAGGACGCCAGTCTGATACAAATCAGAGAATTCAGTTTGACATTATATCTAATGGAGAGGAAATAGTTTCGGGTATGTTAATAAATAATTACTAAAATATGATATATTATTGCAAAAATAATTTCTCTTATTATTTTAAATTTTTTAGGTGGTACAAATGGAGATATTAAAATTTGGAAATTATCACAAAGTTCAAATTGCGAAGATCTTAATGCAACACATAAAATAAAATTATCTTGTGACTGTATAAATGGTGTAAGCTTGCACAAAAGTTTACCTATTGTTGCTATCAGTACAGGACAAAGGTTTTGTGATAGCCTACCACAAGGTAGGGACAATAGTGTACGACTATGGTTGTGTTCTTAATTTGATAGTATAATAAACTATTGTAAAAATAGATACAATTACTATTTTATAAGTGTAATTTTTGTACAATGCCTTTCATGATCTGATATATGTATAACATAGATTTTTAAATAAAATATTCATATGATTGCATTTTATTATTTAACTATATAGAACTAAGTTTATCTGTGCAATTTTTTAATAAATTGAGTATTTATTTGTACCAATGAATAACATGAAAGTGAAATTTTTAATGGATATAAAGTTTATAACAAAATACATTTATAAATAAAAATTATATTTTTATATTTTAACTTTTTATAATCGAATAACTCTAATTTAAAAATAAACTAAATAAATAAATGTTTGTAAATCAATTTCGTATTATTTCTAATAATTTATGGAAAAAGTTATGTTTGAAATATTTAAATTTATTTCAAATATTTTACTTACGAATAAAAAAAGTTTAAATCTAATTATTATAAATTTGATATCTTTTTTTAATTAGTTTATGTGTATATATGGGAGGAAGTACAACAAACGCGTACATGGTAAGTACATACATTGAGGTAGCGTATAAAGGAAGTACAAAGCTTTTTAAAAATTATTTTAAGGAAATATAAAAATTATAAATATAAATAATTGAGTGGAACCTACTAAAATTCATATTTAAATAAAGTCAAATAATATCTTACTTATAAATAGAAATTTTTAGTGTTTTTAAACAACATTAAACAAATATTCCTTGTTTCTACCTACCTACCTTTTTCTACATACCCTTGTTCTACCCATCCTTGTTCTACCTACACAATCATGGATCTGTACATTACAGTTTACAATGTACATTAGTGCGTCGTAGTCGAGTGAGTCAAGTCAATTTCAGTTTTAGTTAAGTATTCGAATATCACACGTGATAGGGATATATATTTTGGCGGACAGACGATTTTTACTGATACGCATTTTTCGAATTGTATTACGCAGTGTACAAAATGCCTCTATAATTTATATATGTAACAAAACAAAGGATATTTTTATCTTAATAATTAACATAATTGCTTGATCAGAAGCAGCGAAAATCTATTGAAAACGGTAGCTAAAGTTTATGTGCACTTTGCAAACTCGCCGGGAATGTAAAACGTTAAATTGAAGTGATATACCCAATTGTATCTCTTTTCAAAAACAAAGCTTGTTTTCGTTGGTTGCATTGTAAGTTCCTGACGCAAAGAAAAAAACGGAGAGAGGGAAAAAAAGGTAGGAGAAAGGAAAACGTAAACAGAGAAATGAAGAAAGAGCTGAAGTAGAAGGTGTGTGGCAATATGCGCTATGTATTAATGCGTACTAACGCTTAATAATTGCTTACTACAACCTGTTTTCTCTACTGTTTGTAGGAGATAGTCTTTGAAGATATCGAATGTCTATAAAAAAAGATTCCCGAAGGGAATCAGTAAACGATCTCATTTTAATTTCATGTGATATATTAGTAAGAGTACAGAGGATCTTATTTTAATTTTCGTGGAAAATTCTTCGTAGACACATTTTTGATGAGATGAACGAAATTCTATTGTAATTCTTTGAAAAACGAAGATTTGTAGAATGGCTTCTAACATGCAATCTTTCCCGCGAATGCTGAAAATGCTGCGGGAAAATAGCAATATTAAAGAAAAACGTGAAGCTTTAACCTATATCCGCAGGTATGAATTTTGATATTGATACATATACATATATATATTACCATATTTTAATTATGATAATATTATTGACTTTGTTATATAAAAAATATTGTATTGTAATATGTAGATTTTATTAAACTTTCTAATAATTATGTTATTTTCAGCAACAGTAAAAAATTAGAATCTACAAAATCTATTAAAGAAGAGCAATATAAAGAATTATGCAAATTAGTTATAGACGTATTTGCAAATGGAAATAATGACATACAGAATGAAGCCTACGAAACATTAAATGTTGTTATTCAGGACTTTAAAGATCATACTTTAAATTTATTTGAAGCTATGTGGCAGATAAGTCCAAAAAATAGGTTTGTTTATATAAAATATTTAAATTTTAATAGTTTTTGTTATTGACAAACTATAATTTTATTGATTTATGTAAGCATTAATAATGTTTAACAATATTTATAGATATAACATCTTGTAATTTCAGTCATTTCTTTCAATCATTGCAATTTCAGATTGAAGATTCTTAAGTTATTAGAGGTAGTTGAAGACAATGCTATATCAACATTTGCTTATGACTCATATGCTGTAAACTTCTTTAATAATTGTACGTGTACAATACAAACAAATACAATGCCATGGACAGCATCAACTGCATGCGTAGAAAATCTACAAGCATTGATAGATGCTGAAAGTAAACCACTATCAGATGACCAAAGAGTAGAAGAAGAAACAATTAACTATTGTATAACTTTATTAAGAAGATTGTATAAAGTGGCTGCAACAACATCAGATATTAAAGTTCAAAGAGTATGTAAACAATATTTGTAATATTACAAAAATATAAAAATACTAAATTGAATGTCTTTACAGTTTCATGCCCTGTTAATGGATAAAGTAATACTGTTAGCTTATATGGGTCATAAACGACAAAGAGGTCCTGCTTTAAAACTTTTACAACAAGCTTTAGCTACAAATATAGTATCACATGTTCGTACTAAACTAGCATCTGCATGGGTTCGTTATATAGCAACATTACAGTCTACATACTGCAAACGTATGTTACTTTTAGTATCTGCATGTGAACTAGATTGGGCTACACAATGGAATGTTAGTATTCAATTCCTTGGTGTGGACCTCCATCGTGGTGCTGGTTTAATAAATAATTTATTAAGTGTTGAAGAAAAAGCATTTAAATCTACAGATACAATTATACGCAGGTATATATGATGATTATATCAAAAATTATATTTTTCAATAAAAATTAGAAATAATGACAGTAATATCTTCTGATACAGGCAAGCATTTCTTTCATGGAAATTACTGGTGGACAATTTTGCTTTAGATCCACAAGAACTTGCTACTGCTAGACGAGTAAAGTTGTTATGTATTCCATTGAATGCTAAAAATAGTAAAACTGAATTAATAGCATTAACAAAGTTAGAAGTTTGGTGGCATGTGATTATTAGGCTTTATAAAGACATTCATAAATTTGTTAATCCTGTAATCACACAATTTTTAAATTTTTGTTTTGGACCTCTTGGAGATACACCATTATTATCTTCAAAGTTTGATGTGGTAGCTTCACCAGGAAAGAGATTTTTTAAAACAAAAGTTGTTGCTGTGGATGCTTTATGTCAACTTCTTGTCACAAAACAAGAAAGTTATACTGCCCCAATTTTGGAAGAAAGACTTCCACATCCTATATCTGATACTGTCTTTCAAGAATGTTATAAAAGTATAATTCATAGTGTAGGAGAAGCTCTGCTTGTACTTAGTCAACTTACAGATGCAGAAATGAAAAACAGATATCAATTTGGTAAAATACTATGGACAAGCTTAGTTAGTTATGTAAAAATTAAAATTAGATCAGAATCAAAAATTGCAGATAAGGTTGGTTTAAATATTATTAAAGAAAAAATACATGATTGTTTAAAAATACATTTATATAAAATAAAATTGCTAAATGATATTTTACAGGAGATTATGTATAAAGATATGACACGGGTTATTACAGAGTTAACAAACTATGCTGGGGATAAACCAATGATTAAAGATTTGATTCTTGACACAATCTTATTTGAAATTGCTGATTTAAGTACAGATTTTGATTTTCAAGATGATACATTGTCAAAATTGGTATTCAAACTTCTACAAACTTCACTTCTAAATAAAGCTGAAAAGTGAGTATTGATACAAATACTTAGTGAGTACTAATACTAGTGCAACATATATTATTATTATAAAAAGATACACTGAAACATATTCTAACTGTCTCTTTAAGGAATCATTATAAAGCATTAAAATGTCTTATCTGGCAATGTATTAAGTCTCAAAAGAAAAACGTGTATTATTCACATGCATTTGATTGTCTGAAAGAAATGCATGAAAAATTATATTTACTATTAAATGCAAAAGATAAAAATGAGTAAGTTATAAGCAATTTAAAATAGTAATTAAAAATTAATTACAAAGTTAATTTTATACTATCTTTTTATTATTTTTACAATATTTTCCAGATCTGTTATTCTTGAATTGTGGCTTATTTTGGCACATGCATTAGGAGAATATATGAGTGATCTACAAGAAATTAATGAAGGAAGTACTACAGAACATAACTTTAGAACTGTTGAATCTATTGTAGCATTTCCATTTATGTATATACATTTGAAGGACCAGAAACAGGTTAATTTTATTAAATAACTTTTAAATCTCATACATAGACTTTTATCTTAGTTTGTATGCTATTTATGGTAGGTTCAAGAATTAGCACAGGCTTGGAAATGTTTATATAAGCATTTCGAAATGCGAACAGATCTTATAACAACAGTAAAATCAAATGAAGTTTTGTTAAATATTGCAAGTATTATGCAACATTGTTTAACAGAAAATGAAGGAACTTCTTATCTTATTTTAAACTGTTTAGACGTTTTACTGAATGTTATCAACTATAAACTTTTATTGGGTATGTTAACGATTTAACTGAAGTTTGGAAAGAAACAATCTTAATGAATGTATAAGATAAATATTTAATTTTCAATTTAACTTTCAGCGAATACAGAAGTTCCATCTATTATGCATCTTATCGTGGATCTTGTCATGTACTTTTTAGCCCATAAAAGAACTAAAGAATGTGAATGTGCTCTTAAAGCACTGTCAGCAGTAATTATTACTATCTATGGATATAATGCAGAAAAAGTAATATTATATTTGCTTGTTTGTAAACCTGCTATTGAACTCATGCTTCGATCTGAATTAGAAATGCTACATAAAGAGGTATACATACTTTTTAATATTCTATTTTAATTGAGTATATAGTACAAATATAATTAACCTTAAAATATTTCATTTGTAGATCGTAACTACGTGGGAAAGTGTAATTATAATTTTTAAAGGACTTGGTAAACTAATGAATTATAGTCTTCTTTCATCTTACAAAAAAATAATTATTAAAGCATTAAAACATTCAAATCTTGACATACAAGTTAAAACAACGTCTCTCCTTGAATTGAAAAATGTGTTATGTGGAAGTCCTAAATTAATATTGGAAGAAATTATAAAAGAAACAGGGATAAATAAGATATTAAGCAAGGCTGAAATTATAAAAATGAAAAATGATCAAATTAAAAAGTCACTAGGCCAAGTAAATACTGTTAATGACTTCTTAAAAGGAATTGATAGCCAAAAATTAGTTAAGGAATCAGATCCAGTCAAAAATACAGAAAAGAAAGTATCAATTGACACAGATTCACAGGTATATATATATATATATATACAGAAATTTATGTAATAATTGTAAATATGTTTCTTCTGTAACTATTACACTTTGCATTTTTTCAATTATAGGATTATGTTTTCATTAAAACAGACTTAAAGTTTGATGTCAATCGCTTGACAGAACACCAGAAAGAGTCTTTGAAACGAAGAAAAGAAGATATTGCAGCATTATATATTGATTTGTCACAATCTTCATCACAAGATACTCAAAATTTACAAGAATGGTTTGATAAAAAAAGTAAAAGTTTAGAAGAAGCAGAGAAAGGTCATAATAAGAAGGATAATATTTCAATAAAAAATATGTTGGACGATGATGCAAATAAAGAAAACAAAATTGAAATGAAGGAATTAGAAACAGTTAGTAAATCAACTGCTGAAAATGATACAAAATCAACAGACAACGTTGAACAAAATATATCATTAGAATCCGTACAGAAAGCAAGAGATAATGCTAACAGTAATGAAAACTCGCTTATAGAAGAAGATCAAAATAGTTATGACAATGCAAAAGCAAAAACTTCAGCAGATTTTATGTCGAGAGATTTAGATGCTAATAAACGAGAAAGATCTATAGAAAATAAAGATGAACAAAGTCTATCCCCATCTATGTTAGATAGTAGTAAACGGCGCAATCGTTATAATGTTGCTGTAAAGTTTGCTACTCCGCAATTTGAAGAAATTGTTTACAATCAACCAGGACAGTCAAATACAAATAAAATTTTGCGAAGCACTTTAAAGACGAAATTAATCCAAGACAAGTCTGAAATAGTTAATAAACAAAAAGTATCGGAAAATGTAGAAAATAAATTGGCTAAAGAAGAAAAAAGAGGTATTAAAAGAAAATCAATTTCAGATAGTGAAAGCGAAACAAATAATGCGCGTCAACGAAGAAAAGCTCTTTTAACGGACAGTGATAGTGATAGGTGTAGATCTGTAGAAAATGATAATGCAGTAACAAGTTCAACGCCAATTGGTGAAGCGAATTTAAGCCAACGTACCAGGAATGAAATTTCTCGTTTACGTATAAATATGGTATTTGACAGTCCCTTATCACGTAGTCGGCGATCCAAGTGTTGTGAAGATAAAAAGCAATCGGAAGAAAATAAAAGTTTAAAGAAAGAAGCTAAAAACAGAGGCAGACCTAGGAGATCGGATAAAATTGAAGTTAAAAAAGGTGAAGATACAAGAAAAATTTTACAAAATAAAAAGAGTGGATTAGAAGAACAAAGAAAAATCGAAGAAAATATAAAAGAAGAACCTGTAGAGATAGACATCAACTCAAAAAGTATATCAAATAATAAGTGCGATTTACTTGATACTGAAATAGCTATTGAAATTAATGATACTGTTCAAAATATTAAATTTACTGGAGGTAAAAGTCAGACTCAAAATCATATGGAAGATGTAGTAGAAGATTCACAAGTATCACAATTATCTAAATTAGATAGAAGTAAATTATCAAAAATAAAAGTTGAACTTAACAAAATTGGAGATATAAAAAATATTTTACAGAATAAAAAGAATTCATTAGAAAGAGAAAAAGAAGTAGGGGAAAAGGAACAAGAAGAAAAAGTAACAGCAGTAATTACTTCAAAAAGTATATCAAATGATAAATATGATTTACTTTATACAAAAAGATCTACTGAAACTAATGTTGAAGTAGTTAATAATAATAAATCATATAACGAAACACAAAGCTTAAACCAAGATCTTAGGTCCATAGAAGGAAAAAACCAGACTCAAGATGATACAGAAGATATAGTAGAAAGTTCACAAGGAACATCAGAATTATTTAAAAAATGTACTGAAAAACAATGTTTTATTAAAATTAATAAAATGGACAATATTTCTCCTCTGATGAAACACCATGATGCTACATCTGAGGATGAGGAAGTAGCTAAAATTGTTTCAAATGATTGTGATAACGACAATATCGAAGTTCCTAAGGATAATGTTAAGGAATTTGAAGAAACCAATGAGATCAGTATCAGTGAACCAAAGATTTCAACTCCTATTATTGAAAATAATTTATGTGATAATGAAAAGGATATTGTATCCGAAGTGCAAAAAGTAAATGATGGATCAGTGTCTAAATCCTTGCTTGAGTTATCATCGCCTAAAAGTAATATCAAACGTCAGACAAAATTTAAAACCATCTCAACAAAAGGACGTGCAGCTCATATGTTAGGGTTAGTAACAAAACAGGCAAGAATGGAAGCTGAAGGCTATGTAGTAAATTTAGATGAGGAACAAACAGTTAAAAGAGTAAAATCCAAAGATACAGACAATGATATGTTGCTTGGTAAAAAAGAACAAGCACCTATGTTAAAAGAAGTTGATAAGATAACAGCAACATGTAGCAGCAGACAAGAGAAAATATTTAATAATATGAGATCAACAGATTATTGTTATTCCCCCCCAATAAAATTATTTTCTAATTTGAAAAATGATGGAGAAAAAGTTTTCATAAAAGCTGACAAATCAGTAGATTGCATATCTGCACAAACTGATGCTCAAACTGATAAAATAGGTGAAGAAACCATGCTTCAAGCAGACGAATTGCCAATTCTAGAATGGTCAAGTGCAAATCCACCTTCATTGACTGCATCTCCAAGTGCAAGTATATTGAAACGTCAACGTCAATATATTCCAGAACCTGATCCTGAATCTGTAACTCCTAGTAAGGTAATCTTTTTCAAATGTATAACAACAGGCTGCTATTTGATAAAATATAAAAATATGATTTCATTTATAATTTTATTTATACTTTATATATTTTTATAATTATATTGATATGTAAAATTATGTTTCTAACATTTAATTTTTCTATATCTAAATATTTTTTAACGTAATGTTAGAATCTATTAAAACATGTTAATTGTGTTATATTATATCTTATTATAGAGAAAAAGAGTAAGCTTTGCAGATCCTCCAGTTTCAAAGGAAATGGGATACGAGATTACATCTACCGATTCGATTTACAAAGCTAATAAATTTACTTCACGTGGACTAGTACGTAAGGATTCGCCATTAAGGTTAAAACAAATTAAGCAGAAATTGGTATCAACAGACTCAGATAAGTTGGAGAAAGATGAAGAAATTGATTTGACAAATGCATCCGAAGTTGACATACAGTGTGAAAGAGAAAACGAATTATTAACAAAAATAGCTGAAGAATTAGAATATTCAGAGAATGTTACTATAGATACTGATGTGCAAATGTGTAATCCTGTAGAAGATGAGTCAACAAATGCGATTTCTATGCCAAATAATATTCAAATTAATAATTTAAATGTTGAAGTTGAAATTACCCAAGATTCAACGTTTCCCAAACATGTAGAACTAACAATTACAAGCAAAATAGATCAAAATAGAAAAGATGAAATTTTGGATGTATCAAAAGATTATAATGTTACTTTAGAAAGTAATGAATTTGATCATTCAATGACACAAGAAGACATATTTACCGGAATAGATACAAAAAATAATGATTCTGTCGAAGAAAGAACTTCTGATGTTGATACAAGTGCTACGCGAAATACGTCTATTATGAATAATTCATTAGATCTGCTGAAATTCAATGTTCAGGACAATTCCATAATAGAACATTCATCAGAAAAACATGCAAATTCTGAATATTTGGACGATACAGTGGATGCAGCAAACATTACTGCATTGAATTCTTCAGCAAATTCAGACGAAATTTTCTGTGGGAAATTAATAAGGACTAGTACACAAGCAACTGAGAATACGCAAGAGAATATGCAAGAACAAGATACTCTACCCGTTACAGATTCAGTATTTGGAAGCTTACCTTTAAGTCAAGACAGTCAGAATACAAGCGAATTTAATGTGGAAACTCAACATCCAGAATTATTGGATTCTATTCAACCTATATATCCCACATTAATACTGTCTAAAGAACCTATAACATCTATCATTGATCATTTGACTAATCCTCTTTGGGTGCAACATTTATTTACATGCTTTAAACAAAGAAATGTTCAAACCATTGGGGATCTCGCGCAATTATCTGAACGTGAAATAAATAGAATACCAGTAAAGAGTAATTCAAAAGTTGAATTTGTAAAAAGCGTTTTGAAATTCTTTGAGAAAAAACATATTAAAAAAGCATCGAATAACAACGAAGTATCTTGTTCTGTAAATATTAATGTATCTGCATCTACACGGAAAGTAACGATTGAAGATCAAACATTAAAAAGCAGCACTGATGAAATAAATAATGAATTAATACCAGTAAGCCAGTCAAGCTCTAGTACAGATTTTAACAATGTTATAATCGATAAGAATGCACGTAAGATGTTTAAGGAAACAACAGAATCGGCTTTAAATGAATTGTCAAATCTGCTTACAACTGATGCTTCTAAGGCTCATTCTCAAGCAATGTATGAAGTTGCACAAACGTCTGCATCAAAATCATTAAATGTGACAACTACGTATGTTAATAATAATATCAAATTATGTATTTGTTCTTTTTTTCTTTATGATGATTGTATAACAAAAGTCTGTTTTTATTTAGACAAATTACAAATACGTCAGCATCATCTACAGTTACCATTTCTACATCAGAAAATTGTACTGGAAATTCTAGCTCTTGTGTTGGAAATGCAATGCCAACAACGCAAGTAACAAAAACTATTGGAACCTGTACTAGTATTGACTCTATTTATCTATCCAAAGCAGGAGCGAATAAAGCGACAAAATCGGTTGCAGCACAAATGGCTTTGGAAGACCTTCTGGATGAGATAGATGTTAACCTGGTGTTAGAAAGTGCAGTAAGGAGATGCACTCCAGAAAAACTTCTTCTACAATATAAAGTAAATATTTTGTTTTTATTTCTGTATAGGGTTTCATCACAGCTCTAATGCTAATTAAAAATTAAAAGATATTTTGCTGAAAATATACAATTATTTGTTTTTGCAGAACAAAATGAGACATGTATCACAGGTGGAACTGGAAAGTGAAACCATCAGAATGCTTGGCAGTGAAAATAGAAAAAATTCTAATGAAGTAATATTGAAGATGGCATGCCGTGCTTGTGGAGTGAATAAAGTCTTGCTTCGGCTTCCTGACATTTTCAGCGCTGACAAACAATTTTTTGTGAAAGTATTGAATACATATAGAAAGAAGATAAAGACTAGTGATTGTTTGGATATTCTTGATTTTAACGAAGTTAAGGATGCTGTTTATGAAAAATGTATGTCTTCAGAACTTGCTGAAATGTTGTCCAAAAAATTGAAAGAAGAAGAACAACAGGGAATAAGGAAGCCTATGACAGAATTATCTAGTTTGGACGCTATGTTAAAAAGAATGCCAATGGATGTGATCATTAGCCACACAGTCGCAAATGATGAATTAATACCACCGCGTGTCGTTTTAGATATAGCATTGCAAAATAATAGTCCAGATGACATAGCGCAAGCTTTGGAATCTCAATCTTCTCCTGTTATGGAGAATATTTTCAGTAAACTTTGGTCTTCCCAGTTTGCAGTCGAATGTATCGAACAATTCTGTGAATCGAAAGAGGATCTATTGAAGATTTTTAAAGCAGTCAGCTCGAAGTTCAGTCGGGAAGATCTTCTGCAAGCATTCTATGAATCTATGAATGCTAAACTAATGGTAAAACAAGAGAACGACTAAAACTCGTGTTTTTATTTACTGATCGATTCACGATCTTTGTGTATGATATTTATTATTAATATTATTTGTAATCATTCTCAATGATATGATCCTTGACATGTATTATAGTAATGTTTTCTTTTCAAATTAAATTTCACGAAGAAATCTGTCAATAATATTATGTTATGGCATGACATACATTACCAGCTTTGTACTAAGATATAGAAGGTATTTATTAAAAGAACAATTGTCTTGGTGATTTAACATTTTAAAATTGTGGTTGTAATTATATTAAATACCATCAATATCTGACTTAACTAAATATACTTATTATATGTGTTATGTTCTCACGTATTGCTTATTATGTAAAAAAAATTACATTTTTCACTTAATTTTCGATTATTTTTACATTTATTTCGTCTATTTCGTAAAACCAATAATTTAATATGCAATAGCTCCAATTATAACTGGACGTATTCTTTTTATCAATAATTTGTAATTTCAATTTTGAAAATGAAAAGATAGTTACTTTGTATTACGTGATTGCTGGACAAAGAAGTATATATGAGACGCGATTATAAATTGAATTTTTTTGTAAATGTTATGTCATATAAGAGAAGAATACCCTCTGAGTAAGTAAGGATACTCTATAAGACTTAACGCAATAAAATACTAACAGACAGATTAATAGAACATCTTTCATTTCAAATGACGATCATGCCACTACTTTGATGGATGTGTTCAAAAAAAAGTATTCTATTTCAGTTAAAGTTAACTGAGAATTGAAAATAAAACTTATATAAATCTACTATACAAACTACACATACAATGTCTATTAATTTTAAAGCATACAATGTTGTAAATATTACAGATGTAGATTAACTGTAATAGTAAGTGTTGAAAAAATACCAATATAATCAGTTTGCTATGTATTGGTCATTATGTTGCTAATTTGTTTAGAAGTCAAGGATCAAATATGAATATCTAACATCTAGTTCTTTCTAAATTGAGAAAGAAATTTCAAGCCTTAGTTTTCACAAGATTCCTTGCCTTGATTTCGGAAGAAAGGAAGAAAAAATTTGAAACAAAGTTAAAAAAAGGAAGCTTTTGTTTCAATGCAAAAACTGTGTGTTGTTCGAACTTTAAAGCATTTTGCACAGACTTCTGAGATTACACGTTTAAGTAATCTTTTTTGCGTATAAATGAAAAAAATGTATTTTGTAAGTAGTCTTTTGCGACTGTTTGCGTTAAAAGTGGAGGAAAAAGAAAGGATAAAAGCATAAAACAATGCAGGTGTGTTTTTAAACGTGAATTGACCAAAAGACAGATTCAAATAAGTTCATACTTTTCATTGAAAGCTTGTTCATAATTAACAGTAACTTGAGAAGTTTAATTGCTGATATTAAAAATATTTTATATCAATAGATTTCATGAAATCTCTCATTATTATTAATCATATCTTCACTGATTGTAATAAAAGTCAACAATTTTTATCAAATGCTGTTCTTCTTCAGGATGTATATGAAATGTATAACATCTCAACATTACATGATCTGTGAAAAAGAAAGTTGTTATTATTTGACTGTTACCATTCTTATGTTATTGTCAATTGCCAGTTATTTTCTCTCATGCAAATGTAATAAGTTTATTCGTTAAAATTTTTCTTGCATGAGATTCATCTGCAATGGATATTGAACGAGTACTAACAATTGATTTGATTTGACATTTTCATGTTGAGATGTTACATACTTTAGAATGTTGTACATATAAGGTAGGTACTTTGACACACAATATGTACTTGTACCCGTTATATCGCTATAATAACGATAAAAAAAGTATACATATAGCAAAAAATATAAAAAAAAGAACGTTACATATACAATAATAGATTGTTGCGAATATTTACTAGCGATTATTATAAGGAATAATAAGCTTTAAATATTAGAAATAAGCGTTTCTACAACGTTCTCTAGATATAATAACAACATATTTATCGTTATAAGCGCATGCTAATATCAATGTGAGATGTACGAGTGCTTGGAATAAGCAGATAATTATGCATCTTCGAAGATTGACATTTTGTAAACGTTCAGGTTTTACTTTATGAAAAACAAGATTTAACAATAACAATAATAATTTTCCGTTAGTGAAAATCTTCAGATAATTGAAAACAAATTGGTATGTGTTCATGATTAGTCATTTTTTCCGTATGTCTCACAAGTTAGTGTTTTAAATAAAATATGTTAAAAAAGACAGCCTGCTCCTTTCTGCGTTACAGTTTGGTATGATTTTTCAGCACGAAGGAAAAGAAATTTCTTCAGTTTTATTAATTAGAATTTATGTTTTAGAATTTAGTTTTCGGAAACTCATTTTTCTAATGAATTTTCTAGCCACTAACTTTTAAAATGAAAATTGCGAAAGAGAAAGAATATAGAAGAAAAAGGAGGAAAGAGAGATTAATCGGAAGTTGCACCAATTTTTTCTTTTTTAGGATTAAGCACAAAAGTAATTTTGTTTCACGTATCTTTCTAAATAAGCCTAGTTTATGTAGTAATTTGTGGCTTTTAAATCCTCACGATTTGTTAATTGGGAAAACTCGTATGTGATAAAAGTAACTGTTTATTTAATCCTGTAAATCTGAAATTTAAATTATGGGCAGAAATCGTACTTCTCTTTATCTAATCTGATCGAAAGGAGCTATATATATATTTCTGCTAATGTATTAGCCACATACATGTGTATAAACGATTTCAGTTACAATTTAAACGATATATACGTAGGTTTTCTTGGGTCTTAAACAATATGATACACGTAACAATGATAAATTGTATAATAGATTGTACACGTATCTATGTGTGACCTGTAATGATAAATCAATATTTTATACAAATTGATAAGACACAATAAATAAGTTTTATAGTCGTTTTGTGTGCATTTTATCTGAAAATCTGCTTCCCAAGACTCGCAGACATTTCGCGAGTGATTCTGATTTTATCCATTTTTATTTTTAAAAACAAAGTCACGGTTGTTTTCGAAAAATTGTTCAACTACTATTACATCGGTCAAGCATAACGATTACAGCGGTAATTTTATCAAAATTTTACACGTATTTATATTCTATACTTATAAATTATCTAACTTGATCTTTTTTTATTTAACTAGTTTTAAACAGCGACAGAATTCTCTTTCGCAAAAAGGTAGGTTTACCAGCGTCTTTAATTGTTATTTCGTCTTAAAAGAACAATTTTGAAACGCGAAAATAATTTTTTGTGAATAAATATCTATCCTTTATAACAGTGAATATCTATTTTTAGCTACGGTGCTTCATAAATACGTTTTCGCGTAAAGCGTAATCGCGTACGCGTCTTATTTGAGACAGTACCCACGCTTATTGGATCGAAATCAGAGAGATACGCGTTCAATTATATTTGAAATTGTATATTCCCAAAGAAACTTGTATCAAAATACGATGCCCGCTCTTCGACGTCAGGGATGCGCGCCATATTCTGGTTCTTATAGCACGTGTAATCGATACACGAAATCCAAAGAGTTATGTATTTATTATTCACATTCTATTTTTCGTCTAACAAAAATATAGAGAAAAAATGCGATACGTATGATGTACGTGTTATAAAACAAGTCATCGAATTAAATTGTATCTGTGTTTGTAGGGAATTCAAACGTGCAAAAATGCATGAAATATTCAAAGTAAAATGCTCGTTACAATATTTATCATGCGAGGCAAAACTTTATTTAGATTCGATTTTTGTGGACGTGCTCAGTGGGATATAAATTAAAATATGAAAAGGCATATACGGATATCCTTTTTTCAGGATGTTATTTATATCGTCAAAATCATTAAATTTTCCTTTAAGATCAAACAAAAACGTACTTTCCCATTTATTTCAAAGTACTATAATAATCTTTATTATGAATAGAAGTTTTGAAGTTATTAACTGACTTACTTTTAATAAAGAAACATAATGAAACTCGTGAAACTAATTATCTTTATATTTATGAAGGCGGTATAAGTTTCAGAAATATCTATCCCGAAAAAGCGAACGGCCTAATAAATCTAAATTAAAATATTCACATTTTTTTTTATTTCGTCCAACGCTTGTTTGCAATGCCAAATATTTTGTACAACACTTCTGTTGCAGTATCAAATATTATAAAATTATCGATATTTCGTCAATGCAATTTTTAATATCGAACAATAAATTAAACACGGTAGATACCATGGAAATCTCGGTATTTTTAATATTCTACCGTACTTGTATCAAGCTGTGTTCTTTATTATTAAATCGTGACTTGGCCAATCGTCTATTAAACGATCAAAGAAAGCGATAAGTAGTTTAATTACTTGGCTTATTATGGCTGTACTCGGAAAAAGAGTGACGTCACATGAATGGGAAATACTCGAGAATTTGCGAAACGAAGAAGCTCGTTTTATAAAAATGTTAATGCGTCCGGCAGTCGAATATCGTTAAGCAATATCGTTAAAAAATATCGTTAAAATTACCCTTAAATAAAGAGAATGAAAAAGGATCGAAGAAAAGTGTCATGTTATATAAAGAGGGAATGAAAAGTATCGTTTTTGATAGAATGGTTTAAGGCTTAGGGAGAGAAAGAGTATTTTCCACTGTTTTTAAAACAATATGACACTACATCCGGACACTGCATCGATCCATGGAGTTTTACACAGGTCAACATCGGCGTAGCATGATTTTTTTTTACGATCACTCTTTTTTTTTTTTTCTTTTGGTAACACTTTTTTTTGATCCACATTCTGTGACTTTTCAATGCCTAACGTATCATCATTTTATCGTTTCTTTCGTATTTATGCTACGTGATATCTTCGTTTCAACGAAAGGGTTTATAAAATTGTTTAAGTTACTCTTATATAAAAATACATAGAATAATCAATTTAAAGCGAAAAAATAGGTATGATTTATACAGGGCGGTTTAAGGAAGGATATACTGTGACCGTATAAGTCACTGTACGCTTTTAGATTAAAGTTTGAGAGAGATACTGCATAAAATTCGTTCGTTTTCAAGTTACTTCTTTATTTATTATTTTACCAAGAAAATGTTCAGTTTCTGCTCTTTTTCATTAATCGTCGTTAAACAGTTTGATGTTCATTCATTTATTTGATATTAATTTTGGCAAATTCTGTATTTATTCGGATATGAAACATAATTGAATAAAATAGTAACCTACGATAATTACTCTAAATTTTGCATTATTACAATTATTCCGTTACGTCAAATCTAGTACATGTTTGATAAATGCGACTGGGTATCGGTATGTGATATTAAACTAAATTTCACGTATGTTATATCGCAGT
Source organism: Bombus superbus (assembly GCA_014737385.1). Classification (NCBI taxonomy): domain Eukaryota; kingdom Metazoa; phylum Arthropoda; class Insecta; order Hymenoptera; family Apidae; genus Bombus; species Bombus superbus. Next base: position 4,238,809 of record JACXIK010000007.1, read on the forward strand.
AAGATTGAAATTTGACGCGGTGTTTAATAACTGGCTTTAACGGTGCGTTATAATTAACAGTTGACTGATAAGCTTCGTACAGAATTCTTTGGATGTGTTTTATTAAAAATTTTATTCCATCGTAGTTCGAGTTTTCCAATGTTCCAAAAACCGAACATCCTTTGTAATAAAAGGTAAAAATAAGAATACTTTAAAACAATATTTTTTTTTTAATGAAAATTATCGTCTACATTTGCACGTAGTTTACACGTTTTGCATACTCCGAAATTCCGGAACACGAAGACAAAAACGGAACAAAAAATTTCCCTTAAAATATCACGTTTTCATGCTTGTTAATTATACAACCATTTCACCGCGATTCCCTTCCCTTTGCCATCCATTCTCCTTTTCCCTTAAAGGAGCATCAGAAGCTAATTTCAGATAGTTTCAAACCTCAAGCGAACTCGAAAATAAAACCGCGAAAAGTTACCGACAGCTTTCGCATTTCCCCTCGGAACAACCTCGGTATACCTATCCTGCACAGTTCCTCAAATAAAGTCACAGAAGGTCTTTGTCCTCGATTCAATTATCAAGTGCCGCTGACAATGCGACTCGCCACAATGTGTCCGCTTCTTCGACGAGGGAATCAATGAGCTATTCACCGGCGGATAAAAAAAAAAACACGCGAAATAAAAATAAACAGGCGGATAAAAAAAGAAAGGCGAAAGAGAAGTCAAAAGTGCCAATAAATTTTCCGCAGGAAGTTTTTCCTCGTTTGAGCAACCGAGTCATCGCGTTTTCCCGTCGACACGCAATAATCCACGGGCATATTAACCGAGTCGTGGTTAAAAAATCACGTCGTGTCTCTTCTCTTTTTCCTCGTCTCGATTTAGCTCTCTCCTTCCCTAGTCTCTTCTCTCTCACTCTCTTTTTTTATCCGTTCTCCCTTTTCAAAGTGGTTCATCGGAGGAGGACGAGGTCTACACGGTACAGGATCCACGCATATTGCGTGATCCACCAACAGAAACTCTCAGCGATGGTGTGTGTACAGCGTGTACCATCCGGTGTAGGTGTGCTCTATGGGGGATGGAACGCCTGCGCGGGGTGAAATGTACCCTATATAAGGAAGCGGCCGCGTACATAGCCGGTATTCAGATTTGGCGAACCGCGTTGGAAGGACACTGTGACAAAGTTTACGAAATGGGTCTGACCGGAAACCACCTTATCAGCCTCTTGCTCTACGTCTTCGTCGTCAACGAGATTCGTCTTCCTTTGGTGAGTTTATGATTTTTCTTTCGTCCCAATTTGTGCCATTTCGGTCGTATCGTTGCGAAGTATTTGCCTAAGGTACTACTTGCGCGGGCAACTTTTCTTTTCGTACGCGTTTAGCGTCAGGTGGCGAGCAAAGTTGCGAACAACTGACAGAAAGACAAAGTTACTGTAAAGTTACTGGGATTTCGTTATGAACAGAATATGTAGAGTCGTTGGTAGTTTCTTCGGTATTCGTGTTCGTTAGTTCGTCCAGGATCGAGTTTGCAATCGTTCGAGCGTGGTTTAATCGAACGAAGGGCGTAAAGTAAGCGAATGCAAATGCGTTCAATTAAAAGATAGCAATGAACGTAAGCGTCGGTTTGTTGAATTTTAAAATGGATCTTTTGTGCGATATTTTTAGGACTATCAATTTTTTAATTTTCCAATTTCTTAAGATAACGGTATTCTCTCGGACTCGGAAAGAAATAAATTGATCTGATCGCATTCTACAATTTTTATTCGTGGGGTAAAAAAATGTCAATTACGCAAGGTTCATAAAGGGATTTTCATATTTGTCTTGTAAAATTTAATAAAACATATTCTCACTATACACGTTTGTTTCTTCTATAGAATATAACGACATAGTTTGAAAATTCTTGGCGCACTTTGTTACTTTGTTAATCTAGTAATAAAAGTACGGGAATTTTAAATTTTATAGAATTACAAATTCTGTAGAAACATGCTACAAAAGAATTTTGCAAAGTAACACAATCGTTAAGAGAGAATAATATTTATCGAACAATACAACGTTAAATGGGAATTTAAAAGATCGCAGATTATATTTTAAAATATTCGATGGAATTTAATAATTTTTTGAATATCGGATATCAGCAGAAAAGAATCGCTAAAATAAAAATTTTTTGTTATAAAATAAATTATCAATATGCACGGTAATATACATTTATTTAATTTTTCGTGGAATTAATGCAGTATACGTATCTTCAAGAAATTTGTTATTCTTATGCAACATAATTTTTCTAATATTTTTGAGTTACATCTTTTATACAAGTATATCCTTTATAGAGATTAATCATTAATAACAAAGAGAAAGAAATAACTATTCGAATGATCCAGAAATGTTGAAATTAACGAGCGTGCAACACACGAGAACTTCTTGATAGAGTACCAATGCTTATTAAAAATTTTAGATGGCTCGAAATTTGATCGTTCGGTAATTAACGCTCTTAAAATGCGATCCGAATTTCGGAACAAAGGGAATATCTCGATCAAATGGATTAACGCTCGAAATACGGAACTACAGAGATCGAATCGCATGTCCTGGTAATAATTAAATTCCGTAGTTGAAAATTGGCAATCTTATTCCAACTTGTTCGCGTGAACGATTTCCCTCTTGTCACAGCGATCGATAAAAGAATTTTTCATCTTTAATTGAAATTATATTATATCTAGTTCGTTAGATGGTTCACAATTTCGGAAGAAATCGCAGAGACTTGATAATAGGTTGTACATGATTACGATAGCAAGCATATACACAGTTAACGTGTCAATTGATATACTATAATATTGATACAGGGGTTAATATGATTGATATCGACTATAATAGATTATTATCACGTTGATAGATTAGGAATCGCAATACAGTTTACTAATTCACAACTGTTCTAATTGCAGGATATAAATGTAGCAATAATTGCACTTACAAAATCTATACGATTCCTAAATAATTCTGATACATTCTTATCATATTAATTTAACACCTACGTAATTAAAATTATGCAACATATTTTTCTACGCAAATTGCCCAAACGTCATCGCAAAAAAATCGATCGATTCTTCGGTGATAGAATGCTTGATAACCGTACGTCATAATCGGCATTATAAGATTCATCGAATATTCAGAATATCATTTCCTTAAAAAAGCTCTATTAATTAGTGCGTTCGCTTGCCGAAGGATTTAATTCGCAAGTTTTCCTGTGATCCGATCTGAGTAATATAAGGCACGTTTCGAGGGACGTAAAACGATGGATAACACGAATAAAATATAGAGATTTACTTTATTCGAGAAATTACAAGTAATCTTTGATGTTTGGAAAAAATACGAGTCCTAAAAATTTCTTTAATTATTCCAATTAATAAATTAATTCATTTTAAATATAGAAACATATAGATGAAAACACCGGATGATTCGATTGCATAAATATTTGTTACAATTTTTCTTATAACTGATTCGATATAAAACGTTAAGTAACGTCATATATCATATAAATGTACAATTCTTTCCGCAAATATTTATGTTGCCTATCTTCTCCTTATGTATGAACCTAACCCTCGTTCCTTGTGCCAATTTGACGTGTTTTGATAAATGGAAGAAACCAATATGGTACGCGCGTCTCTTTATCTTATTCACGAACGATACGAACTCTTATTCATGAACGATACGAACTCTTATTCATGAACGATACGAACTCTTATTCATGAACGACACGAACATCTTATTCATGAACGATACCAACAGTCTTGTTCTTCAATATACGGAAATTTGATTTCAGATGAAAAATACGTAAATTAAATACTATCTATTCTTTATTATATAATTTCTTTTTTGCTATTGCGTCAATTTAACATGAAAGAACAAATCAATAATTCATAAATATCAAATCAGTAGTTCGTTGTAACAATAAAATACAATCGGTCAGCAGATATGGAAGTAAAAGTCGGCTTTAAAATCTACTATTTTCATCGAGATTAAATTACAACAGATCATGCGATAAATATCAGGAAACAGATAGAAGCGTGGCGTACCTATCGTCCGAAAAGTCGACAGTTTTTAATCACCGTCAGAATCATTATTCTGATGCTCGGGGATGTGAATCATGACCATCGATGTTTGGACGGTGTACAGTAAAGAAAAAAAACCGATCAATCATACAGGATACGAATTAAAGCGATTGTGCGGTATTTTTATATGATCTTTTACTAAATATATTTGCATTATACTTGCCCAAGAATGTACGTGTTTTCGATAAAATAATTATCTAATACGATAGAAAGGAAATTATATAAAGTATTTTTAAACTGTACGTTCCTTCTATCAATCTTTCTACGATGCTACATCGATACTTTGTTAATTTGGGACAATGCGCAAGTTCGTGTAATTAGAATTTGAGCGAAACTTACAATTTTACGTAAAATTAATTAAGATACTATACTCGATACTAGACTTTTCCTCCTCTTCGCGTAAGAAGTTACACCGTGACAAATTCTCAAACACGTATCTAAATGTTTTGTATCGCGTTAAGTAAAAAGTTTCATAAATTCGAACAAATCACCTACGACGAGACTATTCCTCGACGCTTCGGTCGATTTTCTAGGAAACAAAGTCTCGTAGTTAAAAATTGCCATTTTCAACTTACTTTCTCACAAAGAACTATACCTATTTTCGATGTGAATGATTTCTGGTATACCCTGTCTAAAATATCTATTTTTATTCATGGAAATAAGAAAGAAGACTTTTCTAAAGGCGCGATGTAACACGCGTATAATTCCACTGTGATTACGAGATAAAAAGAAATAGCAAAAAGCTATCGATTTCCTACACAATGGTCCATTTGAGAGCGCCATTGTTCTTTACTCTAGGCAATTCCCAACTCCATTCATTGTCAAGTTTTATTTGTCACGAAGTAGCGAGATTTTCCCCAAGATCGCGACGATTTCCTCGATGCAGCAAGTTTTTTAATCTCACAGTGCAAATTTGTATAGAACGTGGATATTGTCGCTGGTTCGTCTCAAAGTTGCATAAGGCCATCGGCAAGCATCTTTATTTCTGCATCATCTCGTTTTTCTTGTCCGATTCATTCTTTACTTGTACCTTTTCTTTCAGAGTTGTTTAGTTTCTTCTATTGATTCTTTCGTAATAATTGATACGAAAAGTATCAAAGAAAAGATCATCCTCCAGAGAACATTGTTTTCAACTTTTGTAACAGAATCTCGTTATAACTTTAAAATTATCTACCTTCTTGTTATTATTTTGTTACTGTACGCCAAATAATTGATTTAGTAAAACTATGCTTCCGTGGTGATATAATATATTCGTTACGCAATTAATGGAAAAAATAGCGTAAATAGGTAATCGTCCAAGGTAGTTTTACTACAGATCTTGCTCGTTTTACGCGTCGAGCAGGGGCAATTGCCACCAAGGAAACGCGTTATCCTCGCAGGAAATTTAATTAGTTTTCGAGAGTGATCGTTCATTGTCTCTTTTATTCACTGCGATCTGTGGATGACAAGCGCCCAACTTCATTTACATTCCGCCATTTACGAATATGCTTTGGAAATAAACCGGGGCAGCGCGTTTACTAGCCATTCGATCATTACTAGCGATTCATTAGCCGAATATAGTTTTGATTATATTTTCCGCTATTTCACAGTTGCGATCTCGTATTTAACAACATTTTATTGAATCGTATATCGTGGATTGATTTTAATGAGTAATCTCGTTGGTTTCGAGACATGGACGATATTATAATTCGATGAAAAAATTACTGTACAACGAAACGATAGATCTGTTATATAGGGACAGGTCGATATTACGGACGAAAAGTTTGTGAAACGAAGTTCTGCTTTTAAGAAGATTGAACTCGACAAAGACGTATCTTTTTCAAAATTCGAAGTCAACAATTAAAATTATATATTTATATAATAATTATATAATTATATGTTTTGTCCAATTTCTTAAATTTACGAACAAAGGACGCCAAATGCTCGTTCATTTTTCTCATAAAGATTAATTAGTTTTCTCGCCAAAATGTTTGCAATGCGAAAGATCGAGCGGAAGAGAATATTCTTTTCTTCAAATATCTCAGAATTCTCGAACCTCTTCTTGTAAACTTTTCGCGATATCTAACAGTAAATGTTCAGATGGTTTAAATAGGTAGTTACTACCGACCGACATTTCACAACGCACAATTCAGAACGTTTCGTATTCGCACGGGAAATGGTAAAGCATATGAAGTTTATCAAAGTGCAAATTCAAGTGTGATCCGCGATGAGGACCTTCTTCAAGACATCGCGGTGCCTTTTATCGACGATCAGTAATTTCCGCTTCGTGAAAGCGCGATGAGAGTCTACAAGAGAGTGGAATACACATTTGAAAACATAGTTGATCGAAGATAAGGCTCCCAGTGGCAAGTAGCATGACATTTGCTCGAGTACTTGAATAACGATTTAATTGTTTAATTTAAACGCATATTTCACAGTTGGTAATGCGTGTGTGTAAGAATATTTTCTATAAATTTCATTAACAGCTTTTGTGACTACGAACGAATAGAAACGAATAAGAATGAAATCCAATATTGTGCAAAAAAAGCAAAAGTGTACCGGTAGATTCGGAATGTATTTTCTAAACGAGCAATGTCATATGAATATCGATTGGAAGTCAATAATGGACAAGTTAATTAAAGTCGGCGATTTAGATGAATTTTTATGCACGCACCTGTCGTCAGATACGTTGGATAACAATTGTCTTTTCTAACATCGTTTAAGAGCCAAACAATTTGATCGAAACTAGTTCGTAGACAATTATCGTAATATTTCTTCGTTATCAAAATTTCGCAAACGAATTGCAATTTTATCGGCCAATTAATCATAGTATCGAGCGATCGATTAATTGTTCGCATCTACGCTCACATCTAAAATTATTTTCGTATCCCAAAACGATCAATCTTAATTCCAAACCGTTACAACTTGCCCACCAAATAATCGCAATTCCTTTTTTCCGGATCTTTCGATTGAAATAACTAAAGCACAAATAATGACAATCGCGCTGCAGGAAGAATAAAAACGAATTCAAATGACCTTTTCATTCGAACATTTGCTTCCACCCACCCGAGGGCTGCTGCCATTAATCTAGACCACTTTTAGCCCGCTGAAAATCGCGTAGCCTGGTAGAACAATTTCTTCGAAATTCGATGTCACAGTGATCTCGTCGCGCATATTAAAGTCGGTATTCCGCGTATCGGACGATTTACGATTTCCAGTGAGCGGAGATATTTTCCACGAAGCAACCCTCGCGATGTACCGGACTGCCGAAAATGGTCCAACCGAGCAGATTCTCGTTGGTCTCGACTGTCGTGTTTCGGGAATCAAACGATAACGAAAAGGTCACGTCTCTTTCGCCGGATTATGTGCGAAACTGACTCGTCGTGCTTTTCGCCCGTGAAGTTTTCGCACGAACGAGCAGCCATTGAAGGTGCGGGCCTGCCCTTGCTACATCGTCATCCATGATCCATCCCTTCTTTTCAGCTGATCCTTTTTTTTTCCCCTTTGCAAACGTCACTGTCGGTTTACAGGCGATAAGCTGAGAAATGTGATTCGCGTGGAAAGCTGGACGAAACTCTGACGAGTGAAACATAACGAACGATATTCCATTTTTAACCATTACGATTTTGAACATGTTTGGGAACGAAGATGGACTAGGATCGGAGCTCGTTGGCGGGAGAATCGGGAAATTGCCCTCCGGAAATAGACTTTTTGCATCGAGCGTTCATTATTCTTCGCCTTGTTTGCAATTTGTCGAAGATTTGAAAAATTGCTTTCAGACGATTCACTTTCGTGTACGTTACCAATTCGTTGTTTACAGCCGCATCGACCACTATAATCGGTTACCAGTGATCATTTTAGAGATTTAGAGATAATTGTTATTACTATCGGGTGGAATTATAAACCGAGCTTTATAATATTTGGGAAAGATTGGTACGTTTTAAAAACTTCAGCGACTGTAGTGTTCGCTCTCGCAAAATTAAAGTATCAGTCTAGCCCCAGAAAATTTAAGATATTTTTCTCAAGAAACGTGAGTAGGACAATGAACTTTCCTTGCGATAATTGTCAACCACAAAAAATGAACGAAATTATTTTTAAAAAACTGACTTCCGCCTAAGGTTTTAAAATTCGATACCTGTAATCGTAAAAGAGGATGAAAAATGCTACAGTAACTGTATGAAATTCGATTTTGATTAAATACACGTAAACTAGTAATTAATTAGAGAACAGAGGTTCACTTCTGCGAGGGAAGAAATACGAATGCCAGTCTTCTGTAGCATCTGCATGGAACGTTATCAGCCTAGAGTTCAAAATATTTGTCGAAGCATAGAAATTTGGCTGATAGGTCTTTAATTATACGTGCACATATGTTACTGCGAGGAACGTTATTCAAACGATTTTGTCGATATTTTCTCGGTTAGTCTGCGAGATTGGTGCAAATGACAAGAATAAATCACAATACAGAGCAATACGATTCACATCAAGTGACAACACGCGGCGTCCCTATAGTCGTGATTAATATATTTTATTTATAACATTCCGTTCCTATCATTTATTATAATCTAAATGAAAAGAAGCAGTTGTACAGAACTTATATTTTGGAAAATGTTGCATAAAAATAATTAGACTGGAGATGCCTATGGAAATTTATATTTTTATAAATAAGATCAATGAAATATATAATATAGTTAATATAGTTAAACAGATGATAGACAACAGATAATATGTAATAGGAAAATAAGGATAAAATAAGATTGTGTCTGTGGACGAATGGTTGTGCGTGTAGAGGAATAAACGAGAACGCAAGGCGATACAGAAGATAATTGCGAATCGAGTTCTTTTTACTCCGCTAGGCTGAAAATAAACTCTGCTGCTGCTACTACTATGTAAAACTTAAGTAAAAATACCTCTCGATTATTAAATGTTACAACGAGTGCCATACTTTGGATATTTCATATATTTTTCTACATCGTGCGCAATCTGTACATTTTTGCAATTTCGATTTTTCCAAAAAGAAACATCAACAATTTAGAAATTATATTTTAATTTGAAAACAAATACAATTAAGTTACATAGTATAGAACTAAAAATCTCTAAAGATTCTTTTGTTACGATTTTATATATTCATTTTTATAAACAAAAATAATCTCTTAATTATTAAAACAAAATGGAACATTTTCGCGTAACTTTAGAATAATACGAAAGAAATCCTCGTTCTTTACGTATCATCGACACGATCTCATTTTACCCACGTCGAGCATGATCTCATTCGCAATATTACAGCGTCGATAGGCGGGTTGTAGGTTTAAAGGAGCGTTAAATCGATTTGCGATAGGCCTATTCTTCGAACGATTTCTCCTGCGAGACCACGCGATAGATTGCGATACGAAAACGTTCGCAAGGCGCTAAAATAGAGGGACACTCAGAGTATATGTAATTGCACGTAAAAAAGAGACGACGCGTGAGGAGAATGCGAAATGTTTGCGCAGTTTCTTCTACGAAGGAAGGAACTATGTCTCTCGAGTGGCTGTTATCGAAACTCGTTCCGGCAAATTGGAAAACGCTTTGTCACTTGTCGCTGCAGTTGTCCAAACGATTTCCTGTCCCTCTGTCGGTAAATTCTAATCGGGCAAGTTTCATATCGCGAAATCCATATCGACTTTAGAACCAATTTAAAATTTCACGAATGGATCAACTTGTCATACAACTTTCTTGGAGATTTTGAAATAGTTTATTGTTGTTTCAGTTTTTCCTTTTCTTTTATTTCTGTTAAGAAATAATTGTTCTTGCGTACAGTTGGAGCGCCTAAAAATATGTTTTCGTATTTTACGATTTCTGAGATTTTAAGGGCTAGGCAACGCGAGATTCTCAATGCAGACATGGCAATACTTATATAAATTAATTAACAATGATATTTTCTGATAATTAATATTGCCATGAAATAAGGTAAAAATAACTTTTCGTCTCTCTACATTCTTACTTGTATTTGTAACCTGCCTATTACCTAAATAATAAATAATAATAATAAACCTTTTGTCTCTCGTAGTATGGAGAAAATTGATAAAAAGTCATTTAAACAAAACCTTGTAAAAATAGCTGCTGAAACCTGTACATTTTGTTTTTTAATCAAATCTTTGGTCCACTGTTATTATTAATTTGATGGACTTACTTTCGTTGCGATAAATGAAAATAAAACAGATATGAGAAATCCGGTTTAATTCTTCTTTCCCGAAGAAAATAAAAATAGCTCGATCAATGAAATTGGTTGTTTCCTTTGACAGGGATGCTTTTCGTTCTGTTAATTTTGCCGGGCTTTCTCTGAGATCGTTCTTGATTTATGTAACGGAACGAGAAACCCGGTGACTGAAATAACTCAGGGGCAAGCCACGAAATTACAGAAACTTTAAAAGTTTATCCTGTTGAAACGATGTTCAAAAGTAAGGAGTCATCGTCTTTGGGGCTTAGACATTCGAAGAACGCGCCTTAGAATCTCGCTTTTCGACGAATTGACATTCTTGTCATTTCTAAATACACGAAATATTAGGGCTGTACAGATTCTTGTCGACTTTGAGGAGACGAATACGAAGCTTGTGATAAATTTTGCGAAACACTTTGTAAACAAGATATGGAATATTATTTTCGATATTATTTTGAAAATTAACCGAATAAATGTTTTCCCTTCTTTATACTTAACGTTTTCAAAATCATTACGCTTTCGTTTAACTATTATTAATTTCTAGTTATTATAATATTTGTACAAGTTTCATCTCTTTAATAATTCATATTATAACGAATACTCAAAATTATGCGGTCTTTCGTCAACAAGAGTTGAATAATGAACACGACGTAACGTAATTTGTTGAACAGGAATGAAGCTACTTCGTGGAACTGGATTAAATTGCAATGTCTGCAAAGACAATGGATTAAAGCAAAATTACATAGTAAACAGTTGCGCTGAGGTTATTGTATGGTGGTCTGATTAGGTGATTCGTTGAAATATTCGTTTAACTTTTAAATTCCAGTCGAGCGTCGCTTTAGGAATGCAATTTAATCTACGTGGCCAAGGGCAACGTTGTTAAACGTGTACGAAGAAAAGGGGTGAGACGAGGGTAAATTTAATGAGACACGCTCTTGATTATCGGCGACAATACCTACTGCAAGCTAACGTGTCAACAATTTATACAAAATTTAATGATTTGATGCTTTAATGTTGTCAAAATGACACGCATGACACGTAATTTTTAAGTAAAAGAAGATGTATTAGAATTTAGAATTTGCTTCTCAAGTTAAAACGTTTCTACTCTAGGACTCTAGGATTTACGTAAATCTGGTAGCTCGCTCTTAAGTTTCAAATTCATGTTTACGGATGAATATTAATTTTGAAACGCGGCAGATTCGATACTGTGTTTGGGCTAGTTAGATAGGTACGTAAAACATCGCATAGAGAGGAGATCAACATTTCAATAGCATCGCATAGTGTGTCAGATGTATAGCATATTTGTGTTGATATGCAGCGAATTCACTGATATGCATTGTGCATAATTTGTGTAAGTTTCGCAAGACATTGACGAATTTTTTAATTATTTATATTATTCGTGTAAAACTGCAAAGCTAATAACGTGAAATATGTTTATTATAAATGACGGAAAGAGAATTCAGAAATAATACCCATACTGAATTATTAAAATACATCAAGAAATTCATGTAGGTAATTTTGTGAATTCAGATCTGCAAAATTAATCGTAAACTTTACTAGAAGAACAATTTTCTACTAGATGGACAACAATGATTTGTTAGAAACTTAAGACTGATGGTCTTTCACTGAAATGTAAGTCAAGTGAGAGATCAGAAAATACAATCAAGAACAATGCTGAGTGAAAGACTATTGAAAATAATCCACGGCAAATAATAGCAAGACTGAAAGAAAATTAAACTTTCCCAGAATTGATCGTCACTTGAGAAATGAAGGAAATAGACAGACGAATTCCATTTTAGTTATACGGCAGAAATATCTGTTTTTGAAATGATATCTAAATCAATGAACAAAAGTATTGTATGCGATAATTTTATTCTGATAAACAAACAAACTAACAATTTAGTTTCGAGCCATAATTATATCTATACATATAATGATTTAACTGCACCTACGATATAATTTGATTGTCAAGGTAGAATAGTGTTTTTCCTTCTGATTAATCCCCGAATAACATTTCAATTTTTATTTTATAATAATTGGAATAAATCGAAATGTAAACTATTAACTTTAAACGTTGATGTGAAAATATACAATACTTTATGTCTTTTGCTAATAAAAAAGATATAGTAAGAACATTATAAAACTAATTTCGAATACATTTTGCTATGAATTATCATCTTGTCGTCGATTTCTCATAATTTTAGCGTGATAAATATTTTTACTTTATTGTGGGTTGGCGTATAATGAAGTTCGCGTAATATCGAGCAACTCGGCTGCACGAAATTGTTGTTTAGTTTCACGATACGCAGTTAACGTCCTCGACATTTGTTCCAACTTCATAAAATGTCTGCACCTGCCAGAAGGCGTGAAGTTACGCGTGTCCAATTAAATATAATTAAATATAATACATTAGTATTATAAGTAATATTTCAAGTTATACAGCTTCAATTCATTTCATTTATATAATTTTATATAGTATTATTTACTTGTTTTCCATAATATCGTTGTTTATTTTAATTTATATAATTTATTCAATTCTAAAGATGCAATAAATATCATCTTTCGTTATTATATTTCTCAACTACTTTCTCGACAGATGAATCTTAGCATTTTCACGACAGCAATAAGATAAATGCAACAAATTTGCAGAAAGTTGGCAGAAAGTTTGCACAAGTAAATTCCTTTCGTGTATTAAGTTTTAAACGTATTAAGTCATAGACGTATTTAGATTGATCACGATTGTGAGGTTGGATTAGTGCTACTGAGCTTTGTTAAACTAGTTTGCTCAATAGAATATATCAAATTAGAGAATATGCTGGTGCTTATCGTAGCTGACTTGGCAAGTTCTGAGGAAACCTTACTATTAATTAAATGGATCCTGATTGGATGAAATACGAACATCCAAATGAATTATCAAATAATATTTCTTTTTGTCTGAGATTTCCTTTTAATATTTTACATTTTCATTCGCATGAAAATGTAGAATACAGAAAAGATACTTAGATCAAAGAAGAAGCGAAATATGTTTTATAAGAACTACATCACACTGGATCCTGTATAGGGCAATGCGTTCTACCGAGGTCCACTATATTTCATTTATTATCTACCCATTTATTTTCTTTACATTACCTTATCTGAATACTGTTCTTAGTTACGCCTGTATTGATTATTACCCGTACTATAACTTACTTAAATACCAACGTACTTACATAAATGCAGATTATTATTGATAGGAGGAAGCGATGCTTTCTAACTTAACTTAAAAATAGCTTAAAAATAACTTCCCAACCACAAATTTAACTTCCTTCAAAAACCTCTTATTTCATTGTAGATTTAATTCAATTTAAAGATATCTGCCAACGTATCTTGCCTAATTGTAAATTTAATTCAAGCTTTCTGTGAAAAAGATAGAGACGTTGGAAAAATTAACGGCAAATATTTTAATTAATTATTAAAAAAACCGCCTAAGATTCGATGCAAATATCAGATTCAATAAAAAAATAATTTGCTCAAAGTTAAATATTAATGCAAATAAAATAACAAGAGCGATGTTCGAATATTGTTTCTTTGATTCCGAAATTTGCTTATCGCGAAGTTTTTTGCACGGAATATTCATTTTCATTTTAAAAGTCTATCGTGGTGAACATATTTTCAATCCGAAATACCCAAAATAATATAAAATATCTTAAATTCTATAATCTTTTCAATTTCTATTCAATACAATCAGTCGCTCGGGTCGAATCGAATCTTTGATTGAGTGACAGGAGGAACAGAAATGCATGCGACTTACGATTAGATGCGAAGGTCGTTGTTATCGATGTTATGACATGGGAGATGTCATCTGAAAAGCCGCTATCAAGTAAGAACCATCGAGTCCTATAGTGGAAGTAGAGGAATCTTTAACAAAACACGAATATATCGCAAGTTGTTATTAAAGGCAGTGTTAATTATTTGGAATATGCGAAATAATGAGAAAAGTTGATCATTTTAGAGTTGAATTACAATATGCAAGTTACTTACATTCTTGATTTTTGAAGCAGCTATTTAATTACAGATTAGATCCTCTCCAGAGAACGGGAAAAAAAGGGAGATGGTGAAAAACCTTTGAGAAAACGTGAAATATTACAAATTGTTCTTAAAAACATAGTGTTGATTGCGTTACACATGAAAATTGATCCCAACGTAATAGCGACCTCTTTATGAGAATAATAAAAGTTACATATTTAAAAAACTCAGGAGATGACGCCACTAAAAAAAAATTCGCGTGTACATATGTACAAATTGTACATAGCACAAAATATAAGTTGAAAGTCCATGAAAGTCCTTTTTTCCTAATCTGTAAATTGAGCTCAATTTAAGATGTAGGTTATTTCAATTTCTTGCGAATATAACGAAATTTAGTGTATCTAATTTAAGTTCAGACATTTGTTAAGCAAATCTACTCTGTCGAACTGTTTAGAATTTCGCGTGAAGGTATGGATTAAAACAACAATTGCTTCAATTTATTTGGTATAGAGAAATAACTTAATATACTCGAAATGGCAAAATGATTTTTATAATCTTTTATAATTTCACCTTAGTATTCTTAACAAGCTATAGATTATCCATTATTCAGCTATGACATATCAATTATACGTTATAAGGTTATGTATCGTGGAATGAATAATTGTACTAATAACTAAATATTACCAGTAATCCGGAGAGCAATATGAACACGAGACCGCTTCCGCCAAATTAAACGTTAATTATCATAGCCTTTATATTTTGAATTCCTGTTTCTTTCATGTCGATCTCGCCATTAACAATAATCCGTGTAAAAGGAAACAAATGTACAATATCAAAACCAATTATATTAAAATGAAACACACGAGGGCAAGATCTGTCTCAAAAATAAATAATACGAGCTATCGATATCTCTAACAGTCAAATGTACAATCGAAGAATAAAAAACAAAAAAGAACTTTAAAGGATATTTCATTTTGTTACAGTAACGTTCAATATATTAATAAATGAATGCATATTAATAAAACAAACCTAATAGTAACATTGGAAATGTACTACGTAGTTAATAATCTCAAGTGTCGATCGATACATCTTGACGCCACGATTTTCGACAATCGAATGATGATCCGCGCTGTGGTTTCGTCTAACAATCGTATTGGGGTGGGGATCTTAGCTTCGCGGGAAATCGAGCGTATTCAAACCGACGAATTCTTGGAAAGCGCTAGTGAACATATCATATAGCATTCAAACAAGCAAATCCCTGAGATGCGCGTGAGAATACATCCAGATGAAAATATCTAAAAACTTACCGTAGAAAACTGTACATACGTATTATGATATTTATAAATTATATATATATATATTTATTTTTATTTTTTTATATTCGTATATATTTATATATATTTTTATTTTTTTATATTCGTATATATTTATATATATATATATATCATATTACATACATATGTAAAACTTTTCGGAATTTTAGCTAACCATTTATTTTAAATTTTTCACAAAATGTCATTTATGAGATCAATCTCTCGTAAATAACAGAGCAGCATCGTGCATGATGAAATCTGCGTTGAAATGATACGTTCTTTAATTAGGAACAAACCAAATTAATTTTTGATGACACGACGAACCTGTTTAATTACGACTGTCCGTATCGTTATATACATCTGTCCACTATTTCACACATCACGCGCGTTCCGATTAATTAATTTCCTCGCTTCGACTATGAATTAGAATTGAAAAATTCTCGCTGATTCATGATCTTTTTTTTCTGCAGCATTCCATCAAATATTAAATGTCAGACTATGACACTTGCCAAGTTTACGAACGTGCGTCAACTGTTTAATTTATTTCTTCGTTAATTAATTACATCGAGAATATTCGTCTCGAAAGTTGTATGCTATTCCAACGAAATATAATTTCTACAATTTTCGTCTCGCTTGCGCGACGTTATTTTATCGCAATTTTATCAAGTTCACGTTTTTGTGTTTTCATTTTATTCCAATATTCCACCTCATGTTAATTTGTTCGCGTATTTGAATAGTGGTCCTTAAAACTATATAATTAAATTTAGTTAGTGTGGGTGTAGTTCGTGTGGGTGTAGAATATAAATTCAGGATATGACGAATGGAAGGTAAAAATAAAATAATTTAAGAGTGCGAGGAATGACGATACCTGAGCAAATTTTCTATTGTAACGATTTATGATATCCTTATTCCGTAAAACGTTCTGTTTTCTTCGCAAACGTTTTTGCAACACTCGTCTTCTTTTGCAC
Source organism: Bombus superbus (assembly GCA_014737385.1). NCBI lineage: Eukaryota > Metazoa > Arthropoda > Insecta > Hymenoptera > Apidae > Bombus > Bombus superbus. The sequence goes on from JACXIK010000007.1 coordinate 4,255,359, forward strand.
GCTTAAGAAAGAAACATATAAAAACAGAACTTCTTCTGCCAAGGACTAAACTTTCTCTTGTTCGAAGCATCACTTATTCATATTTCTTTCCATTAAAAAATTCAAGTTTTCCCCTCATCGAATAAACAGCTCCAAACTTTTCTAACTGCACTGTATAAAATACGAGGTTTACTCGGGCAATTTTTATGCATAGTGGATATCCACATCCAGTTAAGAATTACGTAGTTCTCCAAGATAGATCGTTCATGCGATACCAAGCGTAAAATAAGTTTTCAGTAACGCGTTATGCATGTTATTACGCGGTTTTATACTGGACTGATTTTTCCAATTTTGTATGCGCGACTAAAGTAATCTTTCTGAATAATATATATGAGAATTTATTTACGGCAATTGCTTTATTTGTTAGAGGCTGATACGCGTAAATTTACTTCGAATTCTGTTCCTCGTTGTAATAGTCGAAATGTTTGTTTGATTTTAATCGAACAAATAGCCGGAGTTCAAAACTGATTCTCGAGTCGAATGGATTGATAAATTCTCTGGCTTTATGAAAGGTATTCGATCGATAAATTCGAAAAATTATAGCAAAGTCTATCGAACGTCTGAAACACTGGGCTTTGGTGGAAATAAATTGAGTACACGGTTTATTCAAGGATGATTAGCCACAGTTGTAATGCGACTGATCGATTTATTATTTCAAATTTAAATACAGAAATGTTATTCAATGCGCTATAAAATCAAGAATCGTTTTCACGTGTACGATGATCTTAGAATTTAATTTTTACTTCCTTTCGATGATTAAAAAGACATACGATGTTCCTAACGATTTACAATATCTGTGAAATCGATGGTGAAACCGATACATATTAGAGTGGATATTGCAGCTACAACTACTTATAACCGATATAAAGGGAAGGGAGGTAATAATGAAATAATCGTGAACGGGATTTTCTTATTATACTTGACGTTACAGTATCAATCTCCCTTGTACAAGGTTTCTTATCGAGAAAATTGATTTTAAAGAATTATCGACGATACATACGTGCACAATATAAATCTTTAATGCTGAAAGATTAAAATAGTTATTTCCTCGTTCGAGACAAGTCTAAGTATAAAAATGTTGGAAAGCAACGAACATATCCTTACCAAGTGACAACAGATAGAACAAATTATTGCTCTACCGTTATTTGATAAGCACAGTTTAATTCAAGACATTGAATTCCCATTTCCACTTAATGTCCATTGGAAAAGTATTTAAAAAGTTATTGTTCCAACAAATCCACCGTGCTCGACAAACGCTGTTTAAATTTACAGGTGACGTGTCAGGACGAGGATGGCACTCGATGCATACCAAAAGCAGCCTTCCTGGCTCTGTTGCGCCATCCGGAAGTCAGCTCGAATTTAGCCGCCTATTCTAGAGCAGCGAGAGTAACCCAGGATGCAAAGAGTCGTAACGACATGGCGCATCTGAGAGCCTTAACCGAAGAGGCTGACGACACGGAGATCTGCGTACCTGGTCGCGTTTATTTGCAACTATTGAAGGATCCGGTCGTGCGTGGCGATCTCAGTATTATTCTGAATGGAAGAACACAGAAATTACCGGATCTCTTGGGACGTTTGCTGGACGATAACGACGAAATGGATGCGAGGGAGTTCCTGCCTGAATCTCAGAAAAGAAGCCTCGCAACGTTGGCCAAGAACGATGATCTACCGATTAGTATCCAGGATCGTATTGCCGAGAACGAAGATGACGAAGAAAAGAGGGCTGCAATTTCTAGGTACAATCGTATTTAGTACGTATACATTTTAACGTTAGTTCGATGCATATGCGATGTCTTTTCAGCGAAGTTCGAATTTCGTGGATACCGTTTGATAAATTTTGTTCTGTCGTTTGTCTTAGTATCTCCCATATCAGCCAGACCATTCTTTAAACGCGTCAATTATTCGAAACGAAGTCGCCAATGATGAGACTACAACAACATCGACATCGTGTTGTTACGTTTCAAGAATCTTTAAATTCTAGAACCGATAATGATTCTTGCGAATGTGAAATAACGAAACCAGTTAATCGTTGGGAAATACGCTGTGAAAAATACAACAGAAATTAGATAATCAAAAATAGGGACGAATCCCCTAGAAGTTTCGATCAATTGTTTGTCGTTTATTATTCGTAAAAAAGTAAACGGTATCAACCGAAATTCGGGAATTTCACAACGTACAAACTCGGAGTTAATCTTCGCTAAAAAATGTTTCAAACAGCGAGCAACCAGGACGAAACGACGCAGGAATCTCCCGTGATTACCTAATCTCTGGCGGTCGTTCAGATTTGCAAGCCTTCGCACGAGACTTCCAGATGGAAAAACGAAATGTCGGCGCATTAGCTCGGGATTTCGCGTTGCCACCTGGTAGGCGTAATATAGCGTCCCTGATTCGCGACTACGACCAGAGCAAGAGTAACAACCGGGAACCTACTTTTCCTTACAATGGAAAAAGGAACGTCGCTTCCTTGGCGAGAACGTTCACTCTACCTCAAAGCGGGAAAAGGAACGTGGCGTCCGTAGCCAGAGACTACGGATTCCCTTATGGGAAACGATACGTCGGTTCCTTGGCCAGAACAGGCGATTTTCCCGCTAGAAACCAGAGAAGCGTCGCTTCTTTGGCTAAAAATTCCGCTTGGCCAGTTTCATTGAAGAGAGGAATTTTCTTGCCCGGAAGCGTGATCCTCAGAGCTCTTTCCCGCCATGGTAGATCAATGGTGGACGAAACGAACGCGAGGAACGACCTGTTAGATCTGCAGGAGCTGAGCAACCTGGAACAGAATTGGAGAAACGATTACGAGACTGCGGAGGAAATGTTGGACGATTCCTTGACGAAAATCGAATCGAACGTTAGGAGACCCAAGAGACAGATTGATTTCTCTGACGAGTACCCTCTGCCTGTTATGCAGAATACGAACGTTTTCGATTACGAGGAGATGATGGAGGCGCTCAATGGACAGTACCCGAACGCAGAGAAGAGGTTCATGGGTGAGTAAAGCGTATTTGTTTCTTTGTGGAATAAGTTGTAAGTTTAACTGGAAACTCTTTAAGCGAAAGCAGGAAACTCTTTGTGGAAAGACGAGATTGTTCATTCGTCCAGTGAAATTTATTATTTTCTTCGTCTTTAACAGAAAAATGTGGATTATCCGCGTTAATGTGTCAAGTAATTGAAACAATCTCTTTAAAGTAAGAAAATGATTCGCGTCAACTCGTATTTTCGAGAAATAGCTGAACAAAGTATTAAGAATAGCGAAATAGCTTCTCCAACACCAAATAGCAATTTCCTATATTTTTCCCATTAAACAGTTCGTCCCATCCTTACGACAGATTAGATTAATTAACTTATTCGAACGAATAACAGCAATACGACACGCTATGTACCTCGTAAGCATCCTTGTACGCTCACAGCCCGATAAAAGTAGACCTCGACCCGTTCGACCGAGCGTATTTCATGTCGTCGGGAATGGACATGTCAACCACGTAGTTGAACGTGAAAGTCAGAGATCGAGCGTAAATCGAGCGCTATCTGTGAATGTCAGAAACAGGTTCTGCACCGGAGATGCAGCCAGAGGTAGACCAGTTCGGTTACCCGGAAACGTTTCAAGCGAGTAAAAGACACATTGGGGCCCTGGCACGTCTTGGTTGGCTTCCGTCTTTGAGGGTCGCGCGATTTTCGCGCTCACTTCGGTATCCCAATGGCAGGTCAGACCATTAGGTTCTCACCTGCTCCGTCGTTCTAGGGTAATTCCGGAAGAGATGGACCTCGTTGTTAAAGAAACGTCTCAAACTTACGTATTTTAAACGATTTACTGAATATTACGCTTCCCCGTTTCTAAACTGTTTTCTCTAGACTCTTTTTCTAAGACTCTAAAATTTTTTTTAAATACCATGTATCGTGACGTGTCTAAAATATCTTTGTACGTAGATGGACAAAATTTGCAGCTGTACAAAATTTAAACTTGTAATCCAATTTCCCTCCTCGCTATTGATTGAACGATAGCTAATATATTACCTTATCGAAACGTTTCCCTAAGTTGACTCTGAAATTATCATCGTAAATCGAATAAACGTGGTTAAAGATTATTTGACCAGCACGACGTAAGCATCTCCTCTAACGATAGATTCATGCGAATTCCATAATACTTACTCTTATCGGATAACGAAATATCGTGCTGACGGATAGTTTGAGAAATACTTGGTTCGTCTCTCCCGATGGTCCATCGTATCTTTGAATTACTCTATACCACTTCTATGTCTCTTTGTGTCGCTGTCTTTCTTCGTCTTTCTCTTTGTACTGTGCTCTATTCTCATCTCGTCATGCTGTCGCGAACGTCTACGGCCGAATAAAAGTGTAGAAAGAATGGAACGAAAGAACGATCGTCGGGAAACAAGTCGTTGAATCATCGGGAATATTCGAATATTTCGGAGAGGAAGATTCTCCGGATCGTAGAAAACGCGATGACCATGTTACGCCAAACGTTCGCCAATATACCATGCTCCGCTTCTACTTCTACTTCCACGTGGATCGTTCACGGTAGTTAAGTAGTAACTGTAATGTAGGTGTCTCGATGTGATGTACTTATCGATGTTATAGAACTGTGACTCGATGCTACGGCCAATTTAGAACGCTGATGTGGTAGATGTTTTAGATTGGCTGGGATATAACAACGTTATTACTCTAGTGCGAACAATCGATAGTCAATAGATAGTTCTTTGATTATAGTTTTAGAGCTGCCCCTTATTAACTTATCGTTGCTATATCGTACTGTATACGGGGTCATCTATCTGAAGGAGCGTTTCTAACTTCGATTCGTATTAACCGGTAATTGGTGATCTATAATCGATACGTTAATTTCACAGGAAAACGGAAAGGATGGATATTATAAAGGCAGAACATTTTACGTGACTTCGACGAGGAAATATTTGATTTATAATGTGTAATTATTTTAGCGCTTTCTCGTTTTCTAAAATCGTGAAGCGTAAGTAACGTTCTGATCTTGTCTATGTCCCTTTTAGTCGAAGAAGAAACGAATAATAGGTACTACAATAGATTACCCTATTCTCTGTCGTTTATTCTATAGACAGACAATGTTTTATTACGAATAGAAAATTTATGTTTCTTTTTTTTTTTATCTTTTGTTTCGGAAAGCGTGTTACGGTTATTTCGTACAGAAGAGATTTTATTAAAATTTCTAAAAAGTTCTATCGCTAAAACATTGTGCTGTCTTTACCTGTTAAGTAGTTACGTGTTGAATATTAGATATGTGTTTTGCTGTCAAATTTCTTCGCTCATCGAAATTTCGTTTTTATCAACGAACAACTTGAGTGTTTCGTAAGCTTATATCTGTAGAATTTTTTATGCAGCGACTAATTAATAGATGGCACAAGCTGTTATGCAAACACAACAAGACCTACCATTGTGTTCGTTTTTTCCTTAGATATGGCAGTTACACGAGACGCAGTCGAAAAAATGATACGTTTGCACAGGAAGTAATACCTCGTGCGAAAATAAATCAAAAAATGCAAAAATAAATTTTCAAGAAAATTTGTTGCGTACATATTACTATTGTTATAGCATTTAGACAATTTTGTTATAGCGATAGACATTTTTGATTTATTTTTACGCAAGGAATCACCTCCTACTCGCTCGTACATTTTTGCGACCGTAATCCGTATTTAGTGATAATTATTCAGTGTTCAAGCGCTGTGTAGCGTAATAACGACGACTCTATGTAGACTATATGTGCTATATAGACTAGTAACTTGCAGTGTAATTAGAGAAAACTTAATTTCGCGATTTGACACGAATTTTGAATCATGTATTTTAGGGAGAATCCCGCAGATGGGCCCACGTCCGACTACTCCGCCAACTCGTCGACAAGGTCGCTAAGACCTAACTTCAAATCAAGGAAACACTCCGTTCAAGCCTTGCATGGGGATTGTCGACACGGCTTCAAAAGGTTTCTGGTTTTACCGACTACGGATAATTATTTCCATGAAAAACTTCCTTACTCGTTGCGATCCAAATCGTCATAAACAGTTTCTTTTTTATTTGTGTACCCACGATAAATATCGATGAATTAGCTATTTTGTTCATACGTTTGCTCGTACATCTCTGATATTGAATAACGATTATAAATACGTATATACTTTGAGAAAGGAGATTTATTTTCCAGGAACTTTCGATATTTATCTGTAACCGGTACGAGATTATCTGCTGGTAACTTTTTTCTTGCTTTAAAGTTTTCTGCCACTGGTAAATGTCTTTTCGAATCATCGCGTTTAGCAAATAAAAGTATATGGGGCGCGTTATTACTTGTTTTTGACGAAATACCGAATGAAAATCATTTCTAAAGATTCAGGGATATAAGTAGATTTAATTCTCAACCGGTATCGAATCGTAAATGAATTTGCATCAGTTTATTTAATTTTTACGTCCGAGTTTAATTTTTATTCTATGTCACTTATCATGCAAAAGGTAGAATATAAATTAAAATTAGATAGTGTGAAATTAAACAATCTAGCGGAATCTGTTGCGATTAGTTACGATCCAAATATATCGGTTGAGATTAAACGATGGAGGCTCAAATCTGAGGTAACTTGCAGAGCTATTGTATGCGATGGATGACTGGTACTGTATTTATTATTACGGTATGCTACATTTACAAGCTTTCTCGTGCTTCAAACGATTATCGATGTTTAACTAGCTCGAAGTACTGACAAACTATTACAGCATTGTTAATTTTCACTAGCAACCAAAGATTTTATAAAATGAATTATTTATGCTTCCTATCGACGTATAGTCTGATGACACGTACTATTTTATATATATATATATATGTGACAACTTTATATACTGTATTTAATTTAGTGCTTACTAACTTGATACTCTAAGCGTACGTTTAAGGGAAAATAGCAGTCAATACGAAATAAAATTCAGAGCGACGTTCAATTCTTTACGAAACGTTGCTAATAGATTAGCAAACATCAATTATTGCAGTAATTTATATCACATTCAGTCATGTAGTTTTTTTAGTTTAGTATTTTATAGTCTATAAGGAATGGCCCCTTCTTGAATGGCAGCACAAATATCTACTATTTGCAGGAATCTCATTTACCTTCAGAGGTAATTAATAGAAGAGGATAAATATTAGAAGATTGCACGTTGCTCGAATAATATTTATGTAGTCTCGACTCTCTACTTTCGTATTAATTTCTCACGCTGTTTGCGTTAGATTAAACATATCATGTGTACCTTTTACTGTCTCCTGCGACTTCTATTAACGTTAAGAAACTTTCTCAGAAATATTTTTCTCCAGAATTAATGTAATTAGACAATAACCAGCGACAATAACGTTGTATTAAGAACAATAATCTTAATGCCTGATCTGATTCGCGAAGCTACCTTACTTATCGTTAGATACATCTGTTTTGTAAAACGTGTCTCAAATGTAAATGAAGAATGCTTTCAGTTTTAATAATATTTAGGATTCCTTTCAAATTTACCAAATTATATTTACTAAATTGTTCACAATTCTATCTGAAACTTTTCACATACTATTTTCCTTTTTAACGAGCAGCCTCGCGCAACATCAGTCTTTGTTATTTACGTTCAATGCATTTACTTTACAAATACAGATGTATCCGTATCGTAGTAAGTAAAACGAACGATCAGACAGGATTACTGGACGGTCTGAAGCATTTCCGTATTCGAAAGGAATTCATCGTTCGATTGAGAGATGTTCACCGAGCAAGTTGGTGATTTTTTTGGAAGTTCTCATTCGATATTTCCATAGCCACGGTTCACGATCGCCAATAGAACAAAAAATGCAAGAAGCCGTGACGCGATCTTCGACGCATAACAGTAGTCAGTGTAAATCTTAGTGCTCGATAGTAATAACGCAAAATTCAGCTTCCTTTTTGTTCATGATACATGTTTCCGTACTTATCGATAGATGATTGTGTAATACGTGTATGTTAAATGTAAAGTAAAGGCGCGGTCTTCGGAAGAATTGTGGTAATTACAACTCGATCGATATCAACGATTAGTCACTAATGCAGATGGCGTGTACCGTTGTTCGATCGCCTTCGATTTTATGAGAATGTATCGATGTGTTTGTCTAGACAATAACGAGTAAAGACGACAATAAAACGATAACAATAAACGATGAAATAAAAATCTTGTATGTCGTATCATCAATCCAACGGCGCCTTTTTTTCTTCCCCCTTCCTTACGATTTCCTACGATCAAATACGTTCGTGTAAAATTCATTTATTTTAGTTATAACAGATCGTGTTTTCTATATTTTAAACATAATTTGAAAAATCGATTTAGAGCAGAGTCATGTTCCCTATTTATGAGTATACTATTTTACGACTTTTTCTTCCCCTCTAAATCGTCCTATATTCAAAGCATGACGTATTGGTACTTGAAAAGTAATCTCCCAAGGAAGATTAACTCGCTTCGGAATGTTGCAAGTACAATAAACGTCTCGGGTCGTACATAATTTTTGCTAAATTACGCCCAACTTATTCTCGTATTGTGTTACTTCCGTATTCAATCATTGTTAAATAATTCCGCTGTATGAATAACGATCTGATCCATTTCTGGAGCATACGTGATTCATGTGGCCTACTTGAATAGGATTTAAGAAGGCTAAAGATATCGTAACGGTAGAACCGTGGAGCTACACTTTCTTCGCAAAATGGATTTTCTTATTTTATGAAGACACGCAAATGTTTCAGTTGCAATCCTGGTTATGAATAAGATATTTCATTTTTCTGATAAGAGTGCGTCTTTTCCTTTTATTTTTTCTTTTTTTTTTTTACCGAGGATCGTAAATTTTAGAACTCGTTGAAATTAATAGAAACTTACCTTAATCTTAATCGTTAAGCAATTTTATACTTCGTTCTGTAATTTAAGTTATCCGTCTCAAAAGAATTTGAATTTCACACGGGGGAAGAATGGTGCAAAGTGTAAAGGATGTTTAGAGAAGAAAGGATTCGATAAGAATGATTTTCTTTACGCATCTACAAGAAACATTCTGTGCGTAAGTCTTACGTATAATAATAAAAATATAAAAATATATCGATTTATTTACAAAAATAGACACATCTCGAAATTTTTACGAAACTTTTCGGTACAAACATTAATTTTTATTCTCCATCTAATTAATAAGCGATTGCATTCCTGTACTGAAAACGTTTCAATGTTTCCTATACCACGCTTTTTCTTTAATTTAGGGACGCCGTTAAATACAAAATATCAATTTTTTAAATAAAACAACTAATAATTTAATAAATAATTTCTTTCTATATTTTACAAATTATTCTTTGATGCTCATACGACTTACGTAGTTTGTATAAGATTTGCCAACTCTATTACAATTAATTATATTAATACAGCACTAAAATGTGTATTGTGCCAACATATTGCCACGTCGACTACTCTTCATTGAGAACTGTTGAAAGCTTTGTCGTTCTTTGGAATGCACAACGATTTAAAACTCTTGTCCAACAGTGTAAACGCCGCATTCTATGTTGCATTATTTACAAAATGTACAATACAACTCAAAGACCACGAGAGACAAACAGCACATATCTAAATCCATCTTTATCCGTTGTCTTTATTTTTAGTTCTCAGGCATCTCGATTGTCTAAAATAAAGACAAAGCAAACTTGCTAAACTCAAAGGGATTATCGACCAAAGAAGATGGAGAAACGAAGAATTCTGCAGAAGACGAAACCCATAATACGCAATAAAACGTCGATCGATAATCTAACTGACTTTTACTAATGCCCATGCAATCATCGTCCGTTAAAATATGCCGCCCACGCTTCGATGATAGTTCAACTGAGCGTGTTGGGAATAATCGTAGCCCTGGTCGTACCACTCCGCCGCCGATGCAGAATTCCCGGTACCAGAAGACGGTGTACCAGCATGACTCGCGTGCGAGGAATGTTGATGACTCGAATGACTCGACGTATATTCACCTTGGAAGTGATTGAACTGTCCCCAGCCGAGTTGCGCCCTGGACCAATCGGTGTTACCTGAAATTGGGTCATCGTCGTTGCTCATTATCGTGTCTCAAGGATTAAAATCGCACGGAATGCGTGCAGATTTAAGATTGTACGTGTCAGCTTATTATAATTATAATTTTTTTTATACGTATTGCATTTTTCCCAAGAAGGTGGTTCGATTCAAGGAACATGTTGTCGCTGCGAGAAAGTTTTCAAAGATACTCTTCAACCAATCGCAAAAATTGTACGGAGAAAGATGATAATAAAAATTGGAAGTGTTCGCAAAAAATTATATCTGATTCGCTGTGATTTTAATCTTCGCGCTACATATTACGCGCTATGTACTATCCGTAATCGACTTCTTGAGTCCGTTACAACTCCAAGCCGATCAAACCAATTCCGATTTGAGTATCGGGCAGCCGAAATTGTCGAGTTCCCTCGAGGTTCTCGCACTCTGCTAATTATATACGTACCTGGATATTATGGATAATATGAAATTGGTAACATTATAAAAAGTAGAATTGATCTTTGGATCTACATTGTCTTTCGGAGAGGTTCGGTACATAAAAATAGGAAATAAAAATAATTAACCCAAGGAAAGAACAAAATTTCAATATTTCGATAATATAACGCAACTCACCAGGATTATGAGAGAGGGTCGTAGGTGCCCCGTGAGCAGCAGGAGGCTGAATCGTCGGTACTTGTCCAAGTTGCATCGCGTGTCCTTGTAAAGAACTCAAATGTCCTGAAATCGATACAGCGTGTCCTTGAAGGGCACTACCGATCGTGGAAGGCACTTGGGCCACGGAAGTGGTGGTCGACATCTGTGCATTGGTTCCTGGAACCTGATGAACAGCGGTGCTTGCTTGTTGCAACGTCGTTGGACTATGGTGCAACGTGGTTGGAACTTGCGTTATCCCAGGTGGTATTTGAGGGACCTGTGGTATTTGCGCAAGCTCGTGGCTCGCATATTGACAGGGAGTCAATGGCAAGTTTGCTACCGAGTGAACTATGCTTCCTGCATGCTTTCGTAGTCGCGCTCTGCGATTGCTGAACCACACCTGGAATTAGAAGTGTGTAAGATTTGATTCAAATATTGAGTATAGAACTGGTTCGATGTGGATTACATTTTTTATGGAACATACGATTTATGGTTACGAAAAGTATTGGTACATATCCCTACTCTTTCAATAAAACGTCTTTTAATCAGATTCTACGTTTGATTTCCATAGTCAAATATTTGTAGTCATATGAAAGATTAAATTATATGAAAAATACGATGATGCGCCAATATATCTTGTAGCCACTGTATAGATATCGACGTACTGTTTAAAGTAGCAAGCTATTCTTTCCGATTGACGAATTAAGAATCTAGTCGCTCCCAGGAAACTTTGATATCTCTAATACTTTCTAATAAGCGAAAAAAAAAAAGAAAAGAAAAGAAAGAAAGAACAGAAGTTTTAAATTGTACGATGAATGTAATAACATCTTCGTGTGCTTCTTTAAAAAATGCGAATGAACTCGTTGCTCGACCTAATATAGTCGAATAAACATCCTTTTGTTCATTCCTAAAATTGAAACATTTCCATTCAGTACATAGTTTAAGATTTTCGTTCGGCTATTGTATAACTCACCCTGTAACAAGGAACTAGCTTTCCATTTGAATCTCTTTCAAAGTGTACTACTTATTTTAACCATACGAGGCATTCTGTGAATATACATGTATATCTTGAATACCTCAGTAATTTTCACGTTTCTCGCACGACTAAACGCAAAAAGGGTAAATTGTCAGGATACTCGACAAAAGGCACGAGACTCACTTGAATTCTTGCTTCCGTGAGACCAGTCCTCTGAGCCAATTCTTCCCTAGCATAAACGTCCGGGTACTGAGCACGCTGGAACGCTGTCTCCAGTTGTTCTAGTTGTTCCCCAGTGAATGTCGTCCTGCTTCTCCGTTGCTTTCGCTTTAAAGGAATTCCAGGTTCGCTTTCCGTATCGGATTCATCACCACAACGACCTGTGGATCGTTGAATCGTGCTATCAGCTTATTTACTCTGCGTTGTACGGATTAATTTCGTGCCACGATGCACTTGATTATGATTAATTAATCACGTTCAACGATATGCAATTTACATGGTAAACGATGTACCTACCTGTTCTTAGCTTGTTAAATATAATATGTATTAGAGAATATAATGCTTTTACGAACTTTGAAATTAATTAATTAATTAATTAATCGAGCGAGAATTAATCGATTGGTTATCGATCGAATCATTAATGCACGGGTAAAAGTTACGTGCGAGTAAAATTTTTGAAGCACGAGATTCAAGCACGAGACTTACATGTCGCTTTATCGAGATAAGAAATACAGAGTAGTTCGCAGAATCTCATGGTACAATTTAGAAACATAAATATTTTCACGATTGAAAGGTGATAATTTGGCGATAATTTAGGAGATAGTACATAGAGCTGTAAATATTTAATTATTCAATACTTAAATAAATGTACTTATTTAAGAATAATATTAAAGAAAATATACTTGGGAAAAAGCATAACCTTTCAAAACCAAAAGAAGAAATTCTCGTACTCATAGTTTTGTCGAAACCGAATCGAACGATTTCTTCGCGTTCCCTGAAACAGTCCGCAGCTTTCACGCCATTTAATTCCGCTTCACGAAACAAATCCGCAGGTAGGCAAACATGAGAAGAAATAATCCCCATCAAACGGTCGTAAATAGTTTCCTGTCATAACAGACTTCTCTCCTTATTCTTGCATTCATTCTACCAGCTAAAAGAGCACGCGAAACGCGTCAACGATTGAAGATGAAATCGACCGTGCCAGAGCTTCGATTTCGTTTTTCCCAACGTTCGATGGAAGCGAAGAACGGCATTTCAATAACCTCAACCACGAGGAATCGATTCAACAATGGGCCTCGTTTCTGGACGCTCGATTGAACGATAATAGCGGACAATCGATGATACAATGGAGAGTCGACTTAGGAGCAAACTGTGCTTCGATTGATCGCAATGGTCATCTTTATTGGCTTATTTCGTGATCCGTATATTGTTGTATATCCTTGTGCTTTTTACTGCCATTGAGAGAAATAGACGCACGAGCTGTTCGCGTTCTTATATTTTGCCGAATAAATACGAAACAAGTGTTTAAAGAATACGAAGAGAATATTTAGTTTACAAATCATGGATACAATGAGTAAGAGGATATGAAAATTGGCATCACTGGTTCGAGTATCGAATCGAGAAAGGAAAGACATTTTGAATGTTCTTTCGAGTGTTGTTTGCGTAGACGAAAGAAGATTTCTGAAGCAAGAAATTTTTGCGTGACGAACTTTGATCTCCTAGTGTGATTCTTGGAAGAGATCTGGGTAAGGTGAGTTATGGAAATGTAGTTTGATTTATTTGTCTCTAACGTATTGGAATTATTAATTGTACGCATGGGCTGGTTGTCTCTTATTATTTGTTTTATTTTATCATTTGTATCATTACATCTTATATTATTACAACCATAGTTCAGAGATCACCGCTACAACGAGCAAGAGGCATTTAACAATCGGCATACCGGTTCGAGTGTCGAATTGAGAAAGGAAAGACAATTTGGACGTTTCTGGTTCTGAACGAGTGTCGAAAGAATGCTGCGATCAGACGAGTGCTGCCACCTATCCATACACCTGCCAAGTTCATGTTCCTTCTTCATCCGATAGATGACAGCACCTAGTTAATCGCAGGTAAGAAACGCAACAGTGTACTATAAGGACAGATGTTATTAAACTTTGTGCGGAGATGAATATTTTTCATCAAAATAAAAAAAACCAGAGAGTTGTCAGAATCAGGAATGAACGGACGGATATTAGTTTCATTTTTTCACCGCCGTCTCTCAGAATCTACCTGTAGATAGTGTTCCTACGTGCGCAAACTGATCAAGTTTCCACTTGAAAAAATCTAATTCAGTGGATTACTTTGTTAACTTTTGCTATTGCATTTTCCTAGTTAGAATCGTAACTTTCTTCCTCGTATCGTTTGAATTTCGAAAGACGTCTGTAAAGGCGTACAAATTTTTACGCATATGCAGGTGCCGACTATACCGGCTGAGTCATTTTTTGGAATAACATTTAATTACTCGAAAACTAGACTCGAATTTTAAATCAAAACTGCCCGCGAAGGTATTTAAAACTACAAACAACAATTTTCGCAGACAATTCAGAGGGTGAATTTCTGTTTAATCGATCGGTTATTAACGATTATCACGTGCGCCGCTGTTGAACGCGATCTATACGATCAAGTTGCGCGCGATTTAAAAAAATGTACATGTATCTAATTATGAATTCTTTTTTTACGCTTCTTTTCACGCGGAATTAACTTAATTCCCCAGAGTCGCGCGTTAATAAAAAAAAAAAAAAAAAAACACGCAAATATTTCGTATTACATGTAAATAAACGAAGTGAAAATATCCATTTCGATAATATGAAATAACAAACTAAATGCAAAGATAGCGCATTCAGGTTGTATCGAAATAAATATTCGCTATATGGTTTTTTCCTCGCGAAAGTTTCGAAGTGAAGTAATTTTTCAAGAATATTATACGCAAGATACGGTATATCCAAGGAACTTCCATTGAGAATTCTAAAAAATTCTATTAAAATTCCAAAGGAGACTATTAGAAGCGGAGATTTCTCGTGTAAAAAGAGATAGGAATATTTCGCGAAGAAGAGGGATCAAATTTTGACAAATGTGACGCGGCTCGCAGAAAGTGGAGCCACTTCAAAAGACCGCCGCTGGGAATTCGACAGGCAAATTGCACACTTCTGTCGCAGGCTTGGCCGTTCCCCGGCACAAAGTGAAAACCACAGGAAAAGAGGGTATTGTTCATAGCATGGCAAACGATTCGAGACAGGTTCTACTGTCCAAAAGGCAAAACACGACTCGTCGCCGTTTCTCAAGCAAAAGGATTCCCTTTTTCTCGATGACACAATGTCGGTACCTTTGTGGTTCTCTGCGTTTTGTTACCGTTTCTAAAGATTTATTCAAATAAAATGAACGAATAGGATAATACATGTTTTGGAAAGGTATACGAGAGCAGTTTCTACATATTGTAAAAGAGATAATTTATTTGCAAAATTGCCGAAGAATATCTCCTTTGTTAGACCGCGTTCAACAAATGAATTTAGAACGAATTCTTCTTAATTTTCTATCACGAATAACAGACAATAAAAGATTAACCTATATTAGCATATTTTGTTAACTAATTACGACTGTATAATATATAATCGCGACTATAGTTATACGTAGATGTAAGACAAATTTTGGCAACGCATCCGATGACATTGTAAACTAACAAGAAGCTAAAAAAGCAACAAATCTAAGCGATTCGAAGGATCCTCGAGCTCGACAATTTCGATTCGCCCCTCGGGTTATCACGCGCGTTTCAGGATCGTTCTATAAAGCGATCCTGGTCGTCGTTAAATATCCAACGAGCGTCATCGTGGTACGAAACGTACGCGTCTCGATGATCGTGGATTTAATGCGCCGTCCTGATGAAATATCGAAGAACATTTTTTGGTCTGTCGGAGTTGGTCCGCGGTGTGCCGCCACGAGGTGACAGGAATTTAAACCGGGTGTCCGTCGGCTTTATTGTAAATGCAACTTGTCTCCGAAGCATTCTTCCATTCTTCCGTTTGTCATAGAAGAAATGCGTACGGGACCGGCAAAGGTGCCGCCAAAGGGATCACCGAGTCTCCTCTGTCGTTCGTGTCCAACGCGGGAAATTTTACTCCTGCGACCGGTAGCCTTCGAATCGAACGGAGAAACGCAACTTTCCAGGCTTCTTCTTCTCGCGTTCTTAGTTAAAACTGGACATTCGAACTTGCCAGGCTCTTTCGTACTATCCATACTGTACGCGTATGATTCGTTTTGAATTTAATTTGATTTCGTTAAACGAAAGCGGAGGTTCGAATTTAACGAGCTTTATCGTACTCCCTTTATATAACTTTATATAACTAATTTGCTTCAACTTCGAGCATCGCCGCTTTCAAATATTTCCCTCGTTATACGTATAGAGCCGCGGTTAAGAGCGCAGATCGGAACTGGCCGAGTTCTTTCACGCCGTATTTCTGTGATTCGACCCGAATTAATTTAACTTTGAGGAACGGTATTTTCGAAGCTTTCCATTGTTTAGTTGGCGGAGGGTACGTCGAAAGAGACGATGGAATTTGGGTGGTCCTTTCATATATATACCATGTTCATATAGTTTAATTCACTTTCGAATATTCATCTTGTTATACGTATAGTTAATCGAACGAGATGGAGATCGGCACTCGCCGAGCTTCCGCTTCGTATAATTTAACCTAATTCAATCTCGTATAATTTGATTTCGAGGAACACCACCCTCGGAGATTCTTTTCTATAATACGTATAATTAGCTAGAAGCAGAGATTGGAATTTAGAAAGTTTCCTCGATCCAGGCTCCATGTACTCTTCGTCGGATTTCAATTTCGTTGGATTTCGTTTGTACTCTTTGTTTAATTTGTTCCATGACCGACAACGAGTCGGTTTCGAAGCTGATTCGTCTCGATAATTGGCGAGGTAGAAGCGAGCATTGGAATTTATACAGACAATTACGCCGAGCTTATTAACAACGTTCGCGTACGAGAGCAGCGAACAGCGAGTCAAATCATGTACAAAGTATATCGCGTTACTTCCTTTCTATCTAATCTTGTCAAAAATCGATAGTCTTCACGGCGAACATCGAACAAGAACGTCAAAATGCCAACGATTTTACTTTACAGCGAAGGCATGGAGAAGCGTAGGTAGGTGACGAGTTATCTAGCCATTTACAACTGTTGCAAGCGGTCGTGCACGGGTATCGAGGTTCGTTATACGGCGCAAGAGTCTCTCGTTCATATGTAAACGTACAGGACTTTGCTCAGCAGGGATGCTGACCAGCACATTTCAGGATGACGTTGCTTCGAAAGAGATATTTGCTCTCGACTTCGCGGCCCTCTCTAATTGATTACACGCATCTTTTCACGCGTTCTATTCAGCCAATCGCCTCTCTTTTCATCTCGGTCGAGGGCCGATATTGATTGTGCCTATCAACGAGTAAACCCGACCGACAGCCGCAGATCGTCCCGCGTGAAGCGAGTAATTCACTGGTCAGGCATTTGTCGCGCGTCAACCAACGTCGTATATCAGCTTCTGATCATGTCCCGTGGATATCGATGAACGTCGTCTCTGTGTAGTTTTCTTCGCGAGAACGATCTCGAATAGAACGATCGTATGGTCGCCGATTTTCAGCGAAATTTCTTTTAGCAGATTCGCAGGCAAAGTGACGTAAATCGTTGCGTTTTAATCCCTAGGGGAAATTTTACGACCACCTTAACAGCGATTCTTCGTTCTCCAAATCGCATTCTTCGGCTATCGTCTTCGAATCCGCTTACGAGAGGAAAGTTTATAGAAATAGTCGAAGTTTATAGAAATTCCGTTTACTGGCTACGACTCTGTCTAATTTTTCTATTAATTTGTTGGAAGATTTCGACGAAACGCTAATGCCTCGCCGATACTCGCCATTCGATCGCTGCTTGTAATTCGACTCGAACATCCAAACGATACTTGCAATTACATTTTTCGCCTTCCCAGACAGCTTGTACGAGTTTCTAGAGCCAAGGAACTGGTTGTTGGATTTCACTCGGATTTGTAAGCACGTACGAATCGAACTGGGTCCTATTTATCAGCGATCGCAACTACAACGACGACGACGACGACGACTGGGAAAATCACGGTGGAGGATAAAATTTTGCTGCTCGGAAGGATGACGGAGGTGTCGAATTTGCCCCCTCCCGCCGTAAAAACCAGGCAAACGCCGTAGGCAAAGAACGTTGGTTCCTGTTCTGCATCCGTTGTGTCGCAGGGAGAATCGCCGCTTTCCTGCGCCTCCCTTTTGCTTTCCGCGTGTCGAATCGCGGCCTGAATGGTGGAAAAGGTGCCGCACCTTCGTAGGTTATAAATCTAGTCGGGCCCTCCCTGTCCCACCTTTCTCTCTCACAGCGGTCCTAGGGGGTCTTAGAGCGTGTGTGAGGTCCCCTAAATGGTAACAAATGTCTTCAAAATGCCAACAATGAGCCGCGAAGCGGTTGACATCCGAGAGCGCATTTTATTTTCCTGTCAACGCTCCCTCTTGGCGAGACGAGGAAGGAAACCGCGTGGTTGTCGTGGCGAACTTGTATATACGCGTCGTTGTTTCAAATATCGCGCACGAATCTACTGTCCGATCATTCGAAACGGTTGAACGAATTTTACCTGTAGCTACGTTTATATTCGTTAGGATCGACTGTAGATCTATGCAATTCTGTTAGCGTCGTTGCGAGTCTCGATCTTTTCATCGTTCTACGTATCCTTGGTAGTTTTTATAATTCGAATACAATATCTTTCGACTATCTTTCGCATTAATTTTACTATTCTACTACGCGATTCTATAAGATTACCATATACAGTTCTGTACAGTTCTACTACACAATATTATACAATTCTATTAGGTTGTCCCGAAAGTTTCTTTCCTTTTGTAAGGAAATGATAGATGCACAACCTCTTTTCCTTTTATATTATTTTACTGAATCATCTACGATCTATTTTGTTCTATTTGTATTATTATGATCATACATGATTCGATGAAAGTAATATAAAACAGAGAATGTGGTGCGTCCATCATTTCCTTGCAAGACGAAAGAAACTTTTCGGACAACCTAATACTTGCGTTTGATTCGAATCGAACATCGTATCGTACTTTTCGATTTTGCACGTCCCGGACGTATCCCGTCACTTTTCGATCCGCGGATGAAGATATATTTAGAACGCGGTACAATTTTGACGCAACGAAATTTATTCTCCGGAAAATCTCTCGCGCCTAAGAAAAACGAGTAAAGTTCTTCGAGCTCGTTAATTCTTCGTTTCGGTGTTCCTCGAATCGTACAGTATCTTTCCTCGAATATGTAGCTGCGATCAAGTAGCTCTTACGTAAAGGGAAATAAAATTGACTGGATGTAGACTCAACAAGATCGAACGAAAACCGCATCGAAACCATAAAATGGCGTAGAAAGAGCGAACCGCATACAGCACTATAATTTATCTTGTTGTCAGCGTTGCCCGCAAGGGAAGAAAGAGGAGGTCGATGGGACAAGACTGTCAACACGAACGACTATTCCTTGCCCGTGTATCGACCTGACCGAACCACTATAACGCGGTTCTTCAAGTACAAATCAGGGCACGTAGGTACTCTTCGGAATTGTAAAGGAGTCGCCGCCCAAGGATCATTAACCGCGAGCATGGTGGTCTCTGTCCACGTCATGGTCCCTGTTCCACGTGGAAATCGCACGGCAGAATTTTAAGCTCGGATCCGAGGATCGTTTCCGTCTTTTGCCTGGCGAAAAGAAAATCACAGCGAAACGTTTGACTCGAAACGTTTTTATCTTCCAACGTTTTTAACTTCCAACGTTTTCTAAGCAGGTAGAATTATACCGTCGATTGCCATTCGCGATAGGATTAGTTAGATCTCTGTCGAGTGGCAGATTGATCTTGCCGAAGAATTTGCGAGCGACGAACGACGCGAAACGCGCGTTTTTTCTATTTGAAATTGCTATTTTAATTCTGAGCCCGTGTTTCGAATTTGTACTTTGCTTTTACGGGGCCGATCGTGCGAGTTCGTGCATCTTTATTCCAAGTAACTTGAAGTAATTTTAATTCCCAACAAAATTGTTGTTCCCAACGAAAATTGGCCAAATTTCGAAAATATTCGTCGTCGATACGTGTTTCAGCGTGGATGAGAATTCTTTCGTACCAACGCACGCTCCACGTTGCAGAATAATTATCTCGCGTTTACTTTTATTCGTAGAACGACACGTTTGTTCCCTAAGAAGCTTGGTTAATTATTCTCCGACGCATTTTGCGCTCGGTAAAACGTTATTCCGCAGCTGCCTTTATAAATCTCGCAAATTGCCGATTCCTAGAAAGCACCTATGTCTCCTAATCGAAGGCAGCAGCGCGCATGGTTCATGTACCGCAATGATTTATCGCTATCATTTTCCCTCGCGGTGGCGCAATGCTCGAGCAACGTGTATCGTGAAATTTTTAAGATTTCATCGAATCCACGATTCTCCGAGTGTCATACTTCCCAATTCGACGTAATCTCAAACTACTTTTCATCCGACTGCCTCGATCTCGGCCGGTTGCATTAATGTTTTTACGAGGTACCGTTTCACAGATTACAATCAAACGTGAACCATTACACGGATCGGTCGGTGTATTCTCGATCTGAAGAGGATTATATGCTCGCGTGACAAGGACCGCAACAGCTCGCAGCGTAACATATTAGATACACGGCTTGATATCAGGCCGGACAGGCTGCTCCTTTTCTTTGACATTGCTCCTTTTTCCATTCCGACGTACTCGCCCCTCACCTCTTTCTCATTTGCTCCCATTCTTTTTTAACCCTGACGCCTTCGTTGCATCGAGATGCAACCGTCTCTCGCCTGTCTTTTTTCCCCGATCGTTTTGATAAGGTTCGCTGGGATCAACGTGGAACGAACCATTGACATTTATTTCGTACTTTTAGCCGTAATATCGTGTCGCTTATAGCTTTATCGAGCGTTGTCTCCGGGTGACGCTACACCCCGTGTTGAGGCTGCGGTTTAACTCGTTATCTTGTACCACCGAATTACGTATTCACACGTGATCAAAATATGAGGCACGTTGCTAGAATTAATTTCAACGGAAGCTTCACGAGCGGTTTGACGCGAGTGCCAACAC
Organism: Bombus superbus; assembly: GCA_014737385.1. Classification (NCBI taxonomy): domain Eukaryota; kingdom Metazoa; phylum Arthropoda; class Insecta; order Hymenoptera; family Apidae; genus Bombus; species Bombus superbus. The sequence goes on from JACXIK010000007.1 coordinate 4,276,225, forward strand.
ACGCGGCAATTCTGCGAGAACTGATAAAACGAGCAACAAAATGGTAAACTTCCACTAGCGAAATAATACGCTATGAAATTATGGTAATCGCAGCCGATGATATTAATATTTATCGAACAAACTTACTTCTAACGAGTAGAAATTCTATCCTCGTAAAAATTCTATCCTCCTAGAAAGCTACGGTCGTCCGTGTACTCGTAAATAAGTGTTTACACAGCGCTAACAACCAGTTAAATAAATAGTCTGTCTTCGAACGTGGGATTCGATGAATTACGAATTATACGATAGCTCGTTGCTGGCTCGATCTCGAGTATCTTTCCAACCTAAATAATCCTCCTTCGACTCGTAACTCGTCGCGTTCGGTGGATCCCCTCGACCTTCCATCTTTTTACGATCTTATGACTATATACGTAGAACTAGATCGATTAAAATAACCCTATCTTACCTTACGATCCGTTAAATTTGGTCGATTTTCAACACCTGTACGAGAGCCTAACGACAGCGCACGACATGTTCCATCTCTTCTCGCGTGCGAGTGTACTTAGCTGGATCGGTTAAATCAATGTCTCGAATTCTCAGCGGCGCGTCGATCGTCGATACAATCAATAAACCTGATTGTGAATCACTTAGCGGCGTTGCTCATCGGGTCGGTTGGTTCTGATTACGTAGGAGGTCGGAGGTGGTGTAAAGTGTAAAGGATCGGAATGGATATACGTATAACACACGTGGAAAGGAATAAGAGAGGGAGAAAGAGAGAAGAGCGAGAGAATGAGAGGGTGGGCAGGACCCATTAGGCTAATCCCTCGTCGGCGGCCTCGGCCAAAGGAACGGAATAAGAAGGAATGAGAAAGCCACAGGCTACGTGTCATTCCTGCTCGCCTGCCGACACCTATACTCGGCCGACACCTTCGTGGCCGAGCTGTACGAGTATATCCGCTCAGAGGTGCTCCCTATCACGACCGCTCTCTCATATTCCTTCGCCATCCGCGATGGTATTCGTCCATTGTCCTTTCTCTCCGTAGCGCGAATCTGCGTACACCCCTGTCCTATCAGCGTTAAGACGCTTACTACGCACAAAAATCCGACGATTATCAGTGGAAACGACGTGTTCCTGTAAAATTAGGCGATACAAAATTGCCAGGAAATTTGACGACGATCGTACTACCAGTCAGAGATTCGAAATCGTCTTTTCTCGTCCAATTTTATCCACGTCTGCTATTCGTATTTGTTGTAATAAGTCCATTGCCGATTCGAGATTCATATCGCAAGTACTACGTAGCAGTAATTTTCTTCGCGTGGATATCTAGGATTTGGACGAAAGGTAGCAGAGACACGAGCCATTTATATTATATTTTTCGAAATTCGAAATTTGGTGGCGCGTGGTGATTCTGAATTTACGGTCCAGCGAGTAAGATGTTACACGCGATAGCGATTCTTGGATCGTAATAGTTGTGCAATGCGGTGTACATATTTGCACTGTGCGGAGGTACTCGAAGCTAGTAAGCGATCTATGCAATTCGCTGCATCCAGGAAGGAAAATGGTACGGTGACAGAATCTTTGCCCCTATCTGTGATCTTCAAATTTGTACGTTCCAATTCCAGTTTTATTTCAACACTTTTAATGTTTTAGCCGTTCAATTTCCATAGGCACCTCCCACAGGTGTGGCACCTATAATACAAGCAAATTGATAGTTTATGGGTTCCAGTGCCTTCTACTGGCTTGTTTGGTATCTATTCCGATATACTAATTCAAAATACCGTACGATCCTTGGTTTCGTTCAAAAAGTGTTAAAAGCTGCGAATTTACTATCTCTCGATAGCAGCGAAATACAATTTACTACCATCTTTCGATGATAGTAAACCATGGTAGTTGTACCACTGTATCGGATTATAATTTATTCGTGTGTTAAACAAATTACTCCTCTCGATATATTTCTCTTAATTCACTGACGTTACTGTTTTGAATGAAATTAAAAAAACGATGCAGACAGGATCGAAGAATTCCTACGTAACGTTCGATCGGCGAAAAAAAACCGAACGACTGAAACGAACATTTGCCACGCCTTGCGTTAACAATTTTGCAAATTGACGGATTTGCTAATCTCTGCTGTGCTAATGTCTGTTTAAGGATAGGCGATTTAATTTGGGTTTAATGATCGTTCAACCCCCAGCGACGATTAAACGTGATAATTACAAGCGTTCTCGCGAGATCGCGCTGCACGAGAAAGAAGTTTGATGGATTAACTTTTAATTAAAAGGTATTAAACATTAACGACGGTCATTTGCAGGCACGATGAATGCTTGAGCACGGTCTATGCCGATGGATATCTGTAATTGAGGGGTTCAGTTTTAAAGCGGTCCGTAACACTTCGTTCACGAAACGCTTCAACAACAGCCCCCGACGGCTTTACACCTGTCCCGCTTCGCATTTTATTAATATTCATCTACCCCTATCTCCAACGTTGCATCTGATTAACATACTTTAACGTTAATCGTAACAGCTTTATTAATATTCGTGTCGTTTAGGTACTTACGGATCAGTTAGCAGTTGAACGTCGGATTATATTTAAATATTTCTTTACGTTTATTCGTACGATTGTTTTATTCGAGTGATTGTTCTTTCACGGCTGCATCCAACACCATATCCAATGCGAAATTCGTAAATAGTTTAGTCGTTCTTACGGTACTTAGATTTTCCATTCTCTATGTAGATGACTGTTTTTTAATTCTGTAAATTAAACTTAATGTATGTTCATTCGATATCCATTATCATATTTACAATTATGCCGTTATTAATCATTTCACGTCTAACTCGTCGTTACATCGTCTGGATCAGATCTATTTTCAATGGAGTGCGCAATTAATGCTCTAATCGATCTTCGTCGACGCAGTTTCTTCGACACTCGATACATTAACGGTATACTGCTTTTGCGACATTAGCAGCGATTCACGTAATTTCATTAGTTTCTTTCCATTTACCTGCTACGTGCAAGCATCGAATCGCGAAGAAGATGTAGCAATCTTTGTTCCTTCTCTTCAAATAAATTATTATCCGACGCTTGGTCCGAAGAATGTTTTAACGTGTCGTATATCTAGAGAATTCTGCAGATCCATTTACGTTCAAATTCCACGTAGTCCTTGCGACGAATCTTTTGGTCGAGCTTATTATCGGAGAAAAGACATTACCAGATATATAATTCTCGCCCGATATTTTGCGAACGTTCGAGAAAAATAATACGGCGTGGCATTTCTTCGCAAAAATTTCCAACCGAAAATAAAACCTATCGTCGTTTCTGTCATTTTCCAAAGACCTTGCTCACAGCCAGGCAGCATCGACAACGAAAAAATTCCATTGTCTCTTCATTTCGAGTCCCTTTTCTTCGTAACCGCCGAAAGCCAGCGCGTCGAGAAATGAACTCGCATGAAACTTATTCATCAATAGGCTGCATTGCAAGGTGTCACGGTGCTTACGGGGGTCCGTAAGTGAGCACCACTGCCGACGTGTGGCAGGCGGCCCGTTTGATCTCCGCGGGACCCTCGCAGGGCCCTACAGTCCCTTTGCCTCTCGCCTCTTTCCTCGCATTCTCCAAGATCCACGATCGAAGGATCTAGCCGTTCTTCTCCCACCTTCCTCTCCCGGGACCGTTTCCCTCTCGTTTTCTCTCTAAAAATAAACGCACGTATACGCGCGTCTCTTCCTCCACGATGCTTTCCCTCTTCGTCCCTCTCGTTGTCCGTTCCTTCTTCTTCGTTTCTCGTCTTCTTGCCGTTTCCTCCCTCGCTCGCGCAGACTATTTTTATTTATGAGACCCTGTCTCTCTTCACGTTGAATCCTTTCTCTTTCTGCCTTCCTTCTCGACCGCGGCAACGCGCCTGACGGTCCCGACTTTTAAGACTTCGGAACACCTGTACCGCTAATTCCTCCTTGTCTACCTGTATCACTCACGAAAACAAATTCCCGCCTCGTGTCAACGGGCAGTGACTCGATGTCGCCTGAAATCGTGTCTGAGTGCCTGATACTCGTGGAGGAATTCCGTTGCAGCAGATTGGTGGGGAACATTGGCTTTGTAGTATTTTTCTTCGGTGGATGTTAATCGACGACCGTATACCTCGTTTCTATGCCACATACGAGCATCGACTTTTCGTCCTTGAGTTTCTTTTTGGTAGCTATTTGATGGATCGGATGGGGGAGACGAAATTGACTTGTAAGTGGGATCAATTTCTTGCATCGCGTTTGTGATTTCTTTATTCGGAGATCTTTTATCCTTTCACGTGCCGTTTCTTATTTATCTTGAAAATAAGTTACTTTGTGGCTGTTTCCCTATTAGCGTGAATATTTTCCATTAAATAATTTCTTCGACCTTGCATATCTTTGCAACTTTCGCGGTTACGCCATTTTATACGAAATGGGATATTTTATGCGCTAACTTACCGAATACTCTCTACATTTTCGCACTTGAGAATTTTCTACAAAATACATACACATCCTTTAACTCATTCGTTCTATGTATTCGCGATAATTCCCTCCATTTTCTGACACATGTCTGAGAAAAAGAATAAAAAGAGACGAGCGATCTGTCGCATGTTCTCTACATTTCTGCGCTTCTAATACGTAAACATCCTCGATGGACCATCGACTCATTCATTCATCGCGCGTACCTGTGATTTGCTCCATTTTCTGGTATATAGCCGCGAAAAAGAATAAGAGGGAAGACGAACAAAAATAATCCTTCGGAACTTGAAGAAGGAAGTCTCGAAAAGGGGAGTACATCGCGGATGAAATGAGAAAAACGACAAGAAAGACTAAGAAAGCAGAAGAACAAGACGAAGAAGACGAAGACGACGACGACGACGAAGAAGAAGAAGAAGAAGAAGAAGAAGAAGAAGAGGGATAATGCGTGCCCCGTAAGATATTGACACTCCTGTAATCCGTTTGTCGGACGTGTGGGCAACCTGGCTAATCCTGCTCACGCCCACCGAAGATTAAATCCTGAAGGCTTCCCGGCTCATTCGGACTAACTTGGCCTAACCGACGACGTAGGACCGGACTTAAAGTCCTGTACACACGCTCGCGTACGTCAAACTTCGTTCGTAGATACAGCAGAGGTTAAAAGCTCTTGATGCCCTCCGACGATGGATCGGCGGCCGTGTTTTTCTTCTTTCTTTTCGTCTTTCGCCTCGCGATATCGTCTCGCATCGCTACCACGTCCTCTCTTTTTTACGTTTTATCACTCGTGATCGTTCTCTGTCTCTAACTTTTTATCCGCGCGATTTTCGTCCCTCCTGAGGATGAATAATTAACGCCCCGATGACGCGCGCCACCTAACTTTCTGTATCTTGTGGAATGACGACACAAGAATTGAATCGGGTCGGAAAGGTTTTGAGGGATTATCTTCGATACCTTAATTACTTTGTCCAAGTAGACCGAGGAGAATTGCACGGATGATGCGATCAGGTTATTTGTTGTTGGAAGAATCTTTAGTTATCTCGGTGAAACGAATATGCAAGGGGACGTATAGTAAACGTAGTAGTTTGCTTTAGTGGCAGTTATTGGACATTTTTGGTATTTTGATATTTCCGGTTGTCGTTTGTGATACGCGGCTGACGAAGAAAATAAGTTTAAAGCGATCGTTCGAATCGCTCGAAGCGAATGTCTCCGTTGAATGCAAAGAGTTGGGCTAAATTTTAAATAAATTTTATATACTAAATTCTTATGGTGTACTCACCGCCGCCTAGTATACCATCGATGGTGTAGTCCTTTTTCCCATCATCACCAGGTCGTCCACCGCGAAGTAACCTGCTGATGGAGCTGACGCTTGGAGGGTCTGAGAAACCTTCCTGCTTAAACGAAATTTGGTTATCGATTAGCAACGAAATAAATATTTTAACAACAAAGTTCAAAATAAATCTTTCATTCTTAATCGATGCGAGAGTAGTAACCTTTAGTAACAATCCGTTAATATCTTTTCGAAAATCTGCTTTGTTATTAGCTAACCCGATCACACGTATATGTTGTAAATTTAATGACTCTTTTTCGTTTTATTTTCATTACTAATTCGCGAGAACAATGCAAGCTCGCTGCCGGCGCGCCGTGGGTTGCACTTTGCCTGGCATTTGCGATTTGCAAATGCAGCCTACTGCACTACAATTTCGCGCGATCATTTTCAAAGCAAAATATACATTTTGCGCCGCTGAGATTCAGCGTTATTACACATCGCGTTGTGCACCGTTATGCGCGAGTATTTACTACGCTTGAATCCTTCGATGGTACGGTTGGATAGATCGTGAAATCTTTTTTTACGTACGAGAGACTGAAAAGGTTTGCTCGAAAAAGCTGACAGAACGAACGTTTTGGAGATTGTACGCGCCTTCCGCGTTACGAAATTCAAGATAGATTTACAAATCCATTTCCGAATAAATTCTCCTTCGCTAGCGTTCTCCGCCTACTCTTAGGTACGTTTATTTTGGTCGAAAGCAGCACTCGGAGACTTAAGAAATTGTTAATACTGTGTTCTTTAACGTAGGCCAAAAGCGTGGTTTTATTTGTTACATTTTAGTAATAAAATAGGCGTAAACCCTTGGAGGTACAAAATATAAAAATTATAAACTGTAAATTATTAAACGTCGAATTTTATGATATTTTTGAACAATCTTCGTGGGCTTAGGCGATATAGAGTGCATTTGCAATCTTTTTCCCAGCGAGTCATCGACATATCTGTACTTGGAAATTTAATATTCTATTTTCTGGAAGTAATACCATAATTACGTTATCCTAAGAATGAGTAATTATTGCGTAAATCATTCTCCTAAAGCAAACACTGACAAACTGAAAATATTTCAAACAAGTAGATGTAATTGCTCGACTGTCTCATTATATATGATAAATACGTTTCATTATCGTATTTAACAAATTTCGTATACGTTTCATTTTACACCATAACTATTTGACACGCGTAAAGTTATCGATCGTCGTAACATTCGACGAATTTTTTAACGTAGAATTACCTAATTAAAATTTTACGACTAATCCATCAATTACGTATTTCAACTTTATATTTTGCAACGGTGGCATGTATCGGCTAACTAATAATCCGATATAAACCTACGATATCGCAATCGAACATGTGCCAGAAGTTAATCATACTCAAACGGCCTTTTTACGAGCCTCGCGAATACAGTCGCAAAATCTGTATTTAATTTTGAGACAGATCAATATACCGATAGCGTCGCGTCTACAGGCTGCGGACATATTTTATAGACTATAAACGTCGATAAACGCTTTCTTGGAGCAGAGGCGTGAATCGAGCGAGGCGCAAATTACAGAGCCTTCGATTATAATAGCAGCAGTAGTTGGGTATGGCTATAAAAAATGTTCAAGTTTTTAATTCACGCAGAACACGTCCTTCATTTGCAAAACAAATTGAGTTATTAAAATTGTATTGAATACTTTCATCGTCAATATAAAGCAAGAAACGTGTAATAGATGATGCTCCATTTGTTCGAACACTTCGATACGTATTATGAAAAATGACCACGATTTCGCGTAGACGCGTTAAACAAGAGACGGGAACGAAGATGTTGCGCATCTTCATACTCGTGACGGAAAGGACAAAATAACATGGTATAATATACTATAGGTATATATTCTAATAGCTATAATATCCTAAATATTTGATTACACGACAAAATGTCATAGTCCTCGATATTATACAAAATCATCCCTCTTCGATCGACGCGTCCTACGATTGCTAACTTGAAACAGTGTCTGATCTTTAATCCCTGGACGCCTCTATCGCTTCACGAAGCGTAGATCCCGACCTACTACCACGCGCAACCTGCACAACGAAACGCCGATACTCATATACATGTTACCTTGTATAGCCGGCGGCATCTTGAAAATCTGTGAAAATCTCCAAGCCATATCGCCGCTTATCGATCTTGCTTATCTCATCTCAGCGAATCGAGAGATAATCCGAAATCTTACACGGTTGAAGGGGGTCGCGAGGAAAACCGAGAAATCGATGGTGGTAGAACAGAATAAAGGGAGGAAGGAAGAAGCAGCCAGAGGAGTATATCGAAATAAAAAACAGATCAAATAAAATCAAAGAATAGAAAAAAGAAAGTAGAAGAAGCTAGGGTGTCGTAGGGCTGAGGTGAAGGAACCACCGCGTCCCTATACATACAGTCGGGGTAAAGATCAGTGGAACGAGGTATCGATGAATTTTGAACGAACTATATTACTTGGTCTTATATACTTCAATTTCGGTTACTATGTATCTCGCTGGTGCATAGGTTATTTAGTAAACGATCGAGATCGACGTTGTGAACAAGCCGCATTTAACGAAACTTCGTTAATGTCTGTTCCCGCTACCTGTCCGCTTAGTTTTGCCCTCGACTGTATATCCGACGAAGATGAAGAGAAAGGCGTAGGCCTGACGAGAAGAGTAAAAGAGTCGGGTCGAAGTAAAAAGGGATGGAAGGCGAAAAAAGCGAAAAAGAGGGTCGCCGGTGTCGATGGCTATCTTTCGGATCGGCGATCTCAGAAACAATAACGATCCTTGTGCCCGTTGGTGGCGGTCGAGGCTTTAGGTCCGGGGCGATGACAGCGCGAGAGAGACGAACCTCTCTGTCGAAGAACGAGCAGTGAAACGTTCTAAGAAGGTGGATGAAGAAGGATAGATGCCGCCCCAGGTCTTCGGCACCAGGAACGCCTCCTTCCAACATTAAATGCCGTATTAATGCCGGCCACGACCGCCCGCTTCCACGACTCTGCAACGGCGTACGCGTTCACGAAACCGTTTTTCCTCTTTCGGCCTCGTCCTCCGCCTCTCAGCTTTGCCTCCACGCGCAGCCCGACTCTCGTGCCCTTCTCTGAATCTCTTTGTCTCGGTCGATCCTATGCACGACGCGTATACCAAGCTGCAACCTTCTCCTCTTCCAGCATCGAAGGATTTATCTCTCTATCGAAGATCGCCCTGGGTTGTACCACGTGGTTCCGCGATGGATCGGTTCTATTGGTTTCGTTGGTTTTGACGAAACCGAACGAAGGGATGGAATTTTTTTCGTTGGGATCTCGTGGATTGAGAACCGTATCGCGATTCTTATCTTCGTCGCGGGAGAGATACGCGAGGTTGGTTCCTGCTTTTTTTGATGTTACGAGGCGAGTGCTACCGCTACCCGAATATCTCGATCAGAGGTTTCAGCGGTCGGGTCCGGTCCCGTTTCGGCCACCTTTGAATTCTGGGTGTTCGCGAACCGCGACTATGGTTTTATGGACTATGAGAAACGCAACGTGCGATGGATTCGTTTTATCTTGCGAGCTTATTCTGCTGATCGAATTTCTGTTACGATGATATAGGTAGCGATCGATTGTTGGGGGATACTGACCAGGTAAAAGTTTCGCAAGCTGTTTGTCGAAATAGCCTACAGCGGTGACCAAACGCTAGATCGAACCAAGCTGCACGTTATTCCCTTACATTTTCGGAACCGTATATTTGCGAGTGAATTCGCGAACAAATTCGTTCGAAAATCAATCTCGAAAACCAAGCTTTTATTCGTGTCGTCGATGACAGACAACAGGAAATTCTATGAAACCAATGATGGTAGTTTTCACTCAGCGGGATTAATGTTTTGAAACGCCCGAACTACGAACACGTAATTCTGCACTAGGGGTAAAATGTAAGGGTGTGCGATATACATATATTACTCGAAGATTAATATCAATCTCACATCCCTACGAATACGAACGATTGGAAGCCTATACGCGCCGGACACGATTCACGTCCTCGTATAATCACGTTACACGTTTTTTTCTTTTTTTTTTTAACTGTCCTCTCTATCGAACATCCAGCGAGGAAATTATTATCTTCCGCGGAGTTTTAGCCGGAACGTGGCTGTTCGCATGGTGATGCTTACGATTTCTCAAGGTGTCGAGATAAAACGCCGCACACGGAAGAGGCTATTCTTGGAAAAGTCGTTTTGCATACTCGAAAATCGCGGCACGAACGAGGGAGCGTTACGCCAATGAGGTGTGGGTGTAGGCGGCGGGCAGTAACGTATTAAAGGACACGCGAGTCGCCTCGGGGCGCTCACGTACACCCCTGCCCACCTCGTGCACGCCTCGTGCACAAGATTAAAAAGCCCCACTCACTCGCGATCTTTCGAGAGATAGAGGGACCCTGCGGAAACGTCCACCCCCCGATCGAGAGGTCGGACGACGACGCCTTTCAACGTTTTCCACCGTGGAAAACTGGATCCGCGAAATTGCTACTTCGGTACAGAGACGATACGGCCAGTGGTTACGCGTTCTAGGGCTGTTTCTATCGTTAGACGCAGGCATTTGCATCTTTCGTGGACATATTTGTTCATTGTTTCATCGTCCATTTAAATTGTTATAATATTGACACGTCTACTTCCGTGTATATATGCGAATCGTATATGGCAGTGAATGCGTCGAGGACCCATATGTTAGGTGGCAGATTTAAAGAACTAGCTAAGAAAGGCAATTTTGAAATTATTTTTTAGAACGAGTGTTTCGTTATTCTACTCGATGAGATTGAAGGCACGTAACAAGGAAAACAGTGGTCGTGCCTGTGGTTGTCGATCGGTAACGATAACCAAAATTAGAATTTAGCGGAGATGCATTACGTTAGATACTAAGCTCTCTCCTCTCCGAGGGATGAAGCACGTATCTACAAAAGTATTTTTGCCAAAGCGTTCTCAAAGTATTTTCTAAAAGCGTTTAGTGGGATTTAAGCGTGATATTATAAAAAGCTTAACGTATATGATATTATAAATAGTTACAAGCAACGTATTGGCTTTACTACCGGTAATAATTTTGATTAACATATCTTGCAGAGTGTTTTTTTTTTTTTTTTGACGATATTTATTACCTATTTTAAACCTGTATGTATTTTAAATCCTATATCCAATAAGCAATTTAACGTGTATCAAGTTGCAGTTTAAGTACCTATGTATAATGAAATATATAGGTAGTTAGAATTTCGTACAATTCTGAAATTCAAGTATTAACGAAACGTTCTATTCGATTAAAACAAGATAATACATTACGAATGATTATTATATTCCACGTGAGAAGTAGAAGTAACTTTTCAAGTCGATCTAGTAAAACGAATTGCAGGATGGCTTATTTCTTACCTTCACCAGTTTTTCCCTGATCTCCCACGAGAAGATTCCCGGATTGTCTCTTTTCATTTCTTCTATCCTCGCCTCGATTTCAGGGGTGGCTACCCTCGGCTTGCTACCGCCGATGACACCCGGCCTAATGGAGCCAGTTTCCTGGTAGCGATTCAAAATTTTCGAAACGCAGCCGTGAGAGACGCGAAGTTGTCGCGATATCACGCAAGGGCGGACTCCAGCCGCTGCCATTTCGACAATTTTCAGGCGAATGTGATTCGGGAGAGGTCGGCCGTTGATGAAGACGCCTCCCAATTGATTCATGCGTCCCTGTCCTGTCGGAAACGTTTCATCAGTCTTCGCGCATTCGATTCAACGCACACGAATGTCTCAATCGAAGATCGAATACAGACGATCGCCAGTTTGCTGCGCATAATTTTATTCTATATTCCTGATTTCCTTTTATACGATACGTTTCTGGAGAATTTCAAGCTGGACAAGATAGAATAGTTGCAAACACGCGTGCAACGCACCAGGAATATGTAAAATATTCAGAATGTAGCAAATCGTTATAAAATTTGGATAGAACGAGGACTTGTTTCTTTACAATTGTGGAAGTATGAATCGGAAGAAAATATTTTGTACATTTAGCATCTTTTTTTTTTTGAGAAAAAAACAGTTTTTAAGATACAGTGTCCCATAAAATTTAACGTACTTCTTGTGTTCAACGTTATATCGTCTTGCGACGAAATATCTGCAAGCGGTATCTACTGACTAAACCGTAGTTTACGATTAATTCAACTTTAATTCGTAAAGAGTGCTACAGATCCTTGTTCGAAGTTTCCATTTAATGTACATAAAACATGCTAAGTAGTCTAGTAATTAATCTAATCATAACAATCACCTATTACGAATTGGCAAGACTTGAAATTCGTCTGGTACTTTTTCGAGAAGACTTCGATATTCCATCACCGAGCGCCATGCTCTTCCAAAAGTCAAAAGCGATTGAAAAATGGAAGCTCGTGTTCGACCGGCCATTAAACCATCAAAGATAAACGCGAACGTTCGAGCTGTTTGAAATTCTATTGCCAAGGAGATTAATAGACACACGAGTCAGTCCGTTCCGATTCTTCGACACAGGTACAGGGATCGTGTCTAGATTTTCTCCAGGGTCAAAGAATATTCAATTACGCGGCTGCTGGATGAAAGACGGTGCAAAACGATCGGGGAAGAGGATGGAAAGAATTGCGCGAGAAAGTAGCGTGATTTCGTGGCGGGGATGGAAAAAATTCAGAGGCGCAATTGCAGTGATTGGGCTTGAAATTAGCGGCTAAATCCGCGTTCAAGGCGCAAACGTGAAATCAGATAACAGGGAATACTGAAAAAAAAAGAAAACGAAACGGGCCTAACAACCGTAAAATTGAAGAAGTTATGCTCACAGAAGGCCATTTTCAGAAGGATAACGGAGCCCAAATATCCGATATCGTTAGTCGAATTAGCCACCCTTTCGTGCGCGATATTATTTTCATTATCACGCTCGATTATCCTGCTTGTAATTAGCATTCGAGGACCGGAATAATGGGCGAATGACGCGAATTGGTGTTTAAAAGTTGATGGGTGGATTATCGTGCGGAAATATTGGTATGTAAATGCGATTTTATGGTATATGCGAAAAGTATCTCCACGTTGAGTATGTCCTTGAATATTCAAGGAAATTTTCGTATTTTTTACGTATTTTTTTTATCAAAAATCAAAATAGCCTTCGTAAGAAATTTTAGAAGATACGATGTTACAATTTGCAGACAGGTTTGATCGTGATTACTAAAAGATTAAAGCATCCAGGTATAACATTATACGTTTGACAGATAGTTTGTTATGCAAATCTACGTGAAAATTAGCCCACGTTTAATCTCTCATAAGAAATACAACGAAACAAGGTTCCTCCAAGAAACAGCTGTTGATATAATTCTGTAAAAATTTATATAACAGAATACCACTATAAGAAGAGATATCTTAGTTTAGTATTTTTTACATATTTTCCCAAAATTATCAAGGCAATTTTTTTTTTTAATAGTAGAACGCTTTTCCTTCCATAATATTTCCATACATATCCGCGAGGAATCGTATAAAAATCATTTCGAACGAATATGTAATATTATAACGGAATATACGATATTGTGAAGAAGTTATGTGCGCAAGATTGAGAATCTAATTTAAGGATACGTGATTTGATATGCACCAGCTTAACAAAAAGCAAGAGAAAATCTTAGTGAAACAATGGCCGTATAAAGATTAGGGAGAGACAAAAGATGAGGAAGTTCTGGAAAAAGGAAATAGATAATGGTGCTCTTCTGTGTGTCTCTTATGTCTTATGTCACGGTATGAAAGTTGGCAGCTTGTGCAAGAGATTGCGCAAAAGATGGTTTTCTAATACCCGACGCTGGCGAGTTTATTCTATTCGTATATGTACGAGCGGTGAAAAAGACTGCTGGTAAAATATTGTTGGTACGGAGTCAGTGTTGTTGGGAAATCGGTCAGTTCCTAGAGCAGAGGACTTGCATGTCAATTACGAGAGTGTCGGTGATGTGGTTCATTCGAAGAATAAATGATGTTTCGGTAGTAGCGGTTTTAAATCGTGATGGATGGTTTTGAACGGCGGGAGGCGTGGAATCTTTCAATTAGCTTCAGAATTTAAGTTTTGTTCGTGATTTCGACGGACTCGTAATTTAAATATTCATTTTTATAATTGAAATAGAATTAGTAAGTATCATCGATAATTAAGATGTAGATAGATAGCTTCTGTTAAAAATGTTCACCATCTTTGCCATTCGAAATATAAATCCTATTATTCTTTATAGTTACACGTTGATTCTCTAACTGCCTCTGTAACGAACAATATTCTCAATTTTCTAAACGAATCTCTTCAAACGGCAGGCTTGATTTCTCACGTTCTTTAATCGCGATAAAATATTCTTCGAAACTTAATTAGTGTATTTAATATTTTCGACGTGTGTATTACACACCGACTATGAGATAAGAATATCAATGATACGATTAATTAAAATTCTATCTCGTGACGTCTTCCTGTAATGATATAATACAAATGCTAATTAAGAGTTCAGAGAGATCGAATATTGAATATTTATCAAGCAACGAGGTTAAAGTAATCATTGTAGACGCATCAAGTTGCGATCTCTTCGCGTAACTGCAACAGGCGGAATGAATTTATCAGAATTACGACTGCGTAATGATCCGAAAGTATCTTGTACGTTCTCTGATTGAATAAAAGAAGTTACGCGTGACTAGGCCTACTCCTTATACATATTGTTGCACGTGTCATGCAAATGTCACATAAATTCCTTTCACCTTTTTCACTGTCGAAACAGGTATTCTGATTTTTCCCTGTCTGGGTAGGTTTACATCGACGAACGAATATTTTCTCTTGACAAATCTATACGAGAAACGATTAAGAACCATATTTGTATAAATAAGAGACTTGCCCAACAAATTTAACAATACGTACGGTAGAACTTTGACTATCCAAATTAATCATGATACACACGGTTACGGTCATATTTCTTCTTCAATTACTTTTACAAAAAAAAAAAGGAAACTAAAATTGAATTTCCATGGTATAGGAATTTGTGCATGATTTATAGCGTGGAAAAAGAAACTGCTTTAAAAATAATTCGTTTAGACCGTCTTTTGTAAGGTGGACATTCTGGCGTTTCTGCCTAAATCCTTCCAATTACCTTTATTGCTCTTTTACCATTCAGACGTCTTGATTTAACAGGATCGTAAAAAGTGCTTGTGTCGTTTCGATAGTTTCGTTTGAAACTTTTTTATACTATAGTTAAGCACTTATATGCTGACCAATAAACACCTGTCAAGCAACGAACGATTTTTAAACTCTATAAATTTTACTCTGTAACGTTGCAAGACCGAAGATTTCTCGAATCTTGTAGCCATTTATATTACACATACGCATAGCTGTTTCCTTCAAGATTTTTCTACGTGAAATAATAAAGAATTTATATACGACAAACGCTAATCAACGTTCAAATCTTAAGAACAACTTTTTTCCAAGAACATATGTTAAGAGAATGTCATTTATCGATATTTCAACGATTACGGCGTATTGCAGTGAGAGTTTACAATTCTTATCGGACCCTTAGAAAAAGATATACCACGTGGCATTCAAACTCCGACTCTATTAGTTACATTCGCCAAACTTCAATTTCGACGTGTCATAGCAAAAAAATAAAAAAGGACGTAATATTTTACGAAACGTAACATCACCTCCATTCTTCGGAACACACTAAACGACAGTTCAAGGTTCTATTTCCTCGAAGACATCAACCACGTGATATTAAAATTTTACGCACATATACGTTAGTTTCCAATTCTATTCAGCTTTCCTGTTTTAAGAAATAATTCCAAACACTCCTTGAAGAAACACTCGGTGAAAATTCAAGGTATTTGTCGGTTGCCGATACCACGTGGCAGCCAACTTTCAGCGTTATTCGTCGCAATATACGTCAAATTCGAATTCCATTCCTTTCGTCGCAAAAGAAAACCTGAAATCTCCTACGACCCTTGAGAAATATTCAAAAGAAACACGCGAAAATCATTTTGTCCAATTTTACATACGAAGCCACATTGATCGAGTCCATAGACGGGAAAGCAGAAAAAAGCGACGATAATAGACTGAATCTAAACATTCCGCTAAGAAACATTCGATGGAACTTCAAGGTATTTGTCAGTTCCTGGCGAAACGATACCACGTGGCATGCAAGTTCCAATTTTATTCGTCGCATACGTTAAATTGCAATTCCATTCGGTCTCTCGTCAACTGCAACCTCTCTTGTCTCACAGAAACAACCTGAAACTTCCTACGATGTTTAAGAGACATTCGGATAAAATTCACATTGTTCGATACACGAAGCCACATTGATCGACTGGACGGATGGAAAGTTAGGTGAAAGTGAACCATTGAGAATGTTGCAAACGCTATTCCTAAATTCATCCTAGAATTTTCTATCGCTTCTGCCATTTTCTCGTGACGAATGAACAGGTATAATTTATCTCTTGAGAATTAATCGTATATTTGAGTAATGTAGCCGGGAAGCTGATAAAAATCAGAGTGGATCGATATACAAAAAGACTCGAGGAAGATTGGCGCAACGGTACCAACCTTGAAACGGATATCCTCCGAAGATGGGTCTCATTCCGCTGGTAACGTCCATCCTTCCACCAACGTAGGAATCCCTCGCAGCCCTCCAGGTCCGTTGCACGTCTTCGTTACTTGCGTCACCCACTTGTTCCCGATCTTACGGTGGACGACACGACTGTCCGTTTTCACTAAACGCGAAACTGTACGGCTAGCAGACAGGCAGAAGCACGCGGCCGGCACCGTTGGCCCGAGGCAAAACGACTGCTTGGACAAAACGACTGTTTGAACGAAAACGAAGCAGAGGTGGAGAACGAGAAGGACAGACGGGGCACATCGGCGTCTCGGGGCGATGGGGGCAGGGCACGCGCGCCAAGATGAAAGGGGGAACGAAGGTGGCAAGCGCCAGACGAGACGCCGACGACTGGGAAGAAAGGAAGGAAAATAAGAAGGGAAGGAAAATGGATGGAAAACTGGCTGGATAGGGTGAATCGTCGCGGTGCAGCACGCCAGGGAAGAAAAGGAACAAGCAGGTAGCACGCGTGGCTCTCGTTGCAAGGGGTACCGCTGCAATAACGTGTCAGTTGGGCCGCTGGTCCCCTCGTGTCCCTCCAACTGGCTCTGCGAGAGCAATGGGTGGCTCTCTCTTTCTCTTTTCGCCACGACTGCTCCGGAAAAAGGGGGACTGTCGACTCGTTGGGACTAACGGGGTTCCAGTGGGGTCCCATTCAGATGGTTTACGCCCTGTTACTTGGTTGGCAAACCGCCGCTTTCCAGTGGGCGTTCTTTGAAGCGGAAACGCCTACGGAGCTGCTCTTCGACGTTCACTGGATGTTCACCAAGGGTTTACTTTTTTCTCCTTTTCCAACCTGGACGGGCACTTGATAGTGTTTTCGTGGTACAGAGGTGGTCCGCTTCCACAGGCAGCGATATTGGTATTCTAAATGGGCATCGCGAACGAAGAGGTGTAGATAAGTAGTAGTTGATGCAATGAAATATGTTGGTGATTTACTTGGGTAGACTTTAGGGTGCGTTTGAATGTGGTTTTAGGGTGTTTGATTATCTACAGAGAGACGGAGAGAGTTCGATAGAATGTAGGTTTGGAATTACGAGACTGTATTTTAACATTTAACAAGATTTCATATAAATTTCCTCCTCCGTTGTTTGTTTATTACGATTATAGCTACGTACAGTTAATACGCGAATGTTACGATTCGTTGCGAAAGTAGATTTTTGGTATTGGCTTTCAACTTTGCTATTATATAGATATATAATAAAAAAACGAATAAAAGGAAGAGTAGCTACATATATGCAGGTACTAGTGTTATTTTGATTTAATCCCAGCAGCCAAGACTTCGTCTTACTTTGAAGCTTCTTTCAAATCAATATCCCATTCTGCGGTTATGGGACATATATTCCATCAACGAAATTCCAACGTACGATTGTTCGCAGTCGCGTGACTTGTCGAATTTTCATATCGAGTCCATCACGGAGTTCGTCACTAACAATTTCCTGAAAAGTGAGAACCGCGCCAAGATTGAAAACGAGTAATTCATCGACCATTAAAGTCTCAAACTAATCCATATTTTAAAGCAGAGATCTACCTCTTCAAACGCGATATTCCGATCCACTCGAACGAGCCATTCCTCAAACTTGCCAAATCTCTGTTTGAAATCTCTGTCTAAAGGAACCTCTGTTTTTTCAATTGTCCACGGTATTCACAGAAAGCGATATCGTAACGTTCGCGTATGTTCGAGTAAAAGCCGTAGATACGATAGCGTTGTAAGGAGTTCGGTATGCTCGAAAACGGGGAATATTTACGGCCTCCACTGTCTGGAAGTAAAATCATAATGAACGCATGATGGACCGCTATAAATTTTTACGAAGGCCTTTCCTTGCGAGTACGGCCGCTCTGTCTGTAAATCTTTCCGTACGGTAGCGAAACGGACAGACAGCGGGAGGTCCTGCGGAATGAACAAATGCACGTAATGTCCTCGTCTTTTAGGGCGACGTTGTATCAACCGAAGGACATTCTGTACGTAGATGCTCGCGAAACATCGTAGTCTTCGTCGGACACCGAACTTCCTCGAGATCTACGATGTAGGTACCGCGATGATTCGTGATAATTGCTTTATGCAAATGGATAATACGCAGTCCCTTTGAGAGCGTAGGTTGTGTCGCAGCAAGACCTTGAGAAATTTTGTGCGGAATTATTTCATTACCGCGATGTATCCTTACGACTGCTAAGTATCAAAGATACTTCGCGTTTCGCGAGTGTCTGCCTCGTCATCCATACGATCGTTCCAAAACAACTGGACAAGTATCAAAAGTGACCGGTCGGAGGACCGCACACGTTTAGTAAATAGCAAAAAGGAGGACCCACGCCAAGGCAGGAATAAAAATGACTGGACGATTTCGTTTCTTCGCTGAAAAGGTGCGTCTCGAACACGAAGAAGCTACAGGGAGGTAAGAAGCTGCAAGGTAGCTTGTCACCGCTGACAATAGAGAACGCTGGAAAATCGATCCAACGAAATCGTTAGGTTTGCTCCACTCTTTGGTCCCGCGCGACCTTGCAGCCTCTGATCGAGTAGTAAGCACTTTCTCCTGCTAACGCGAATAAGAGGCATAGATCCTTCGGTTCTTCGACTACCGGCACTCGGCCGCAGTTCACGCCGAATTTACCGGTTCCTAGACAATACCAGTGCACCCCCGACATGGAAACATCGGGTCCCGTTTTGTCTACGCAGCGTGCAAACTACACGGAACTAATAAGAGTTCGCAACACCTCTTTCTCGCATCCGATGCATCGTCTACAGTTTGGGTAGTTCCACAATGGACAGCTTTTTCCTCGCGTTAAACGGGACAACTATCAAAATGGATAGACCAGCTTATCCTGCTAGTGGATCGGTGACCCTGATATTATTTGCATTACGGACTGTTTGTTTTTTACTTTAAGGATTTGCTGGATCGATGTTTCCTTGTTGATTTGTCGCGTGCGTCGTTGGGAGCAGTGGAACTTTGTTTCTGTTGGCGGTGTTGGGATTTAGGATTGATCGTTGAGTACCGTTTAAAGCTGCTGAGTCTCGTTTGTGGATGAGATAAGGTGGAAATAGATTTTTATTTACACGTAGAGTATACGAGGTTCATCTATGGACTCGTCGATTTGTCTTGGTTCTCGATTTCTCACGCGATGAGAGCGTTAAAGTTTTGTTACTGTTAGCGATATTGAGTGGTTTATTGCTGGTTATCGGACGTCGTTGAATCTTCACTTGTTCGTGGGCGATAAAATTTCACAACTGATTCTTACGATCTTCTGAAAAGGAGTGCGACTCGAAATCTGTCCCTCTCGCGTGCTTTTTCATCGCGGAGATACGTAAATATAACATATTTCGTAACTATGTAGCGTTATTAATTACCAGAGGTCCTTTTGCTCTATTTTTCTCTTATACATCAAACATTATGTATTATCGTTACAAATCGATTGAAGCGTTCGGACATTTACATTAAATCTGATGAGATAGAAAAGTCGGAAAAGAATTTATGTACATATGTACATTATAATTCGCTAATATGGAACGATTCTATGCAATTATTCACAGAGGATTGCACGAACTGTGAAATTTGGATGTACGACGAGGACTGTAGGCGAACAATTAGTCAATCAACTCAACAAAACGGAACTGCTGTACTGCTCGTTTAGGAAAGTGGTAACTTTTCAATTTCAACATTATTTTTCAATAAACTGCAACATAAGTTTCTTTCCATTAATGTAAAATACGAACAAGAAAGCAAAGATTAGGAGGAAAAGTAAGCTTCGCGAACCTTATGAAAAGACTTATTGTGCTTATTATGAAATCTCAAACTCAAGTCCAAAGCTGTACATTAAATTATAACGTCTTCAAGATCATTAGAAAGTAACACTTTCGTTGGAGTTGATGCACTTTGTTGATGATCGTTAAATTAAGTTTAACGAAGAAAAGAATTAATTTCATGAAAATATCTTACACGATTATTGTACTAAGGAATTTGTCGAACATCACCTATTGAACACACTAAGCACGTATTTCTTAGCTCGCTAATTTATTATCAATTTTTTTTTTTTTTAGTCAATTTACACGATCGAATTCTGTTCTTTAAATATCGTGACGATGAAAAGGTATTTATACTACAATTCCATAAAATTCGGAAATATCGTAGGCATATCTTTTGACATATTACGATCAACGATATCTGTGTCTTCTTTTAAATCGTAGAATCTCCGTTTGTGTCTCTTGCTTTGCGCAATGACTGTACTCTTTGCGTCTCTTCTTTCGTGCAATGATTGTACTTTTTGCGTGTAATGACTTCCATTGCAAAGAACTTATTACTTTCGTACGTAAGCTTCTCGTACCTTGGCAAACCGATACATAAATTACTTTATTTACGTTGTTCGATGATGTTGCATTTACACTACATATTATATATTAATACATTATGTTGCGAGAGTGAGAGAATTCGCGTGGATAACGACCGACCAAGAACCCAGGTGGAACGTTAGAATAGAGCTCGGAGTCCCGCTAAACAAGAAGCATCGTTCCTAAATGATGCGCCGGCCAATTTTTCACGTAATTCCCCCCGCGTTATCCGTGATAATCGTTCGTTGAATCAGCTTTTTTCTCACCATCATCGGTCGGTTTGACTTGGAACACGGTGAAAAGAAAAGAAAAGAAAGAAAAAAGAAAGACGAAGGAAAAAGAAAACTAAGAAAGGCATCGTGGAAGGGTCGAACCGCTAAGTAGACCCTCTGTAAGGCCGCACGAATTTCTATTAAAAGCGGCAATTAGTCTAAGTCTCGATAAATCTTGATGAGTGATACGCCGACATCAGTCTGCTTGTCAAAGACGCCTGTGGCGAGGGCCACACCGATTTCCAACACACATTGTTTCCATGACCGTGCTCGTTGGACGAAAATAGGAGAACGGAGGGATTTCTTCGCTGTCCTGCGGCACAACGACCACGAGAACTAGCCTCGTTGTTATGTTAAACCAGGTGAGAAACGCGTGATGCGTGTACGGCACCATTAGAATTTTTAATGCGACCGTTTAGTGGCTGCTGGCTTCGAACCGCCGATCATCGTAACGAACAACCTTAGAAACGTACATGTATTTAGGTAGACTCTCTAACCTGGCTTTTATTAACACGTTCGCATTCAGATTCGTTAATTTCTGAATTACAAGTGGGATAAGATTTTTCCGATACTGACAGAAGGAGATATACTGGCGCGATATATCGGCCCTTAAGAAAGAAATGGAAATCGAAGATACGTGAAAAATATTTAGAAATATTTGTAAAATCCTATGAAAACTTACAAATTATTTTGACCGCTCTGATCGTTCTGCTATCAACTCCTTGTCTTATAATATTATATCATACCTGCCGTATTTATGATATGGATCGTATTTTCGATTTAACAATGACGAACTTTTTTCAGATCTCTAGATCCCTAGGATGAAACGTAATATTTCAATATTTTACATCCGACACGGTGTTAACAACGGTGACTAGCTAAATGTAATAGAGATACTAAAAAATCATAAAGTAACGAAGAAAACGTGTGTCGATATACGCGTGAACGTAACTTCGTCGAACCATTACGACAAGTTCCTGACGACAAGAGCAATAATAAGAGGGTGCAATATTACTCGCGCGTCCCCGGATTTTCGAATAGGCCGTTTCGCCTGCCGCGAGTTATTTAAATAAAACCCTTTGTCGGCCGGCCGGAGTCCATTACCGAAGTACCTTTATAGCCACGCGTGTACGCCGATATGCCGGATTACCGTTTCCTTTTCTAACTCTTTTTACAACCTTTTGCGCCTCTCGCTTCTCGGTCGCTGCTCGCGCGCGCATACGTCGTTTGCCAATTGAACAGAACTTCGTTGTTGGTAACACTAGAATGATAATTTAGCGTCGTCCAACCATGGAAAGCCTATCTTCGTCATCAGACGTGGAAAACTTTAATTAGCGAAATGAATTTTTCAATGTTCTCGTCTTTTTATTTCAAGCTACTAAATAATACGGGAACGTGAGATGAAATTTATTCGATTCTCGCGCAAAAGTTCCAGCTCTTTATTTCGTCGATAAGATATTAGCAATTATTTATTCGTATCGATTTTCTTGCAACACCAACGTAGGACTTGACGTATTCTGTCATAAGTTATAGCTCGCAATGTGGGGATTATTTCTAGATATCGATTCGTCCGTGTGTTTCAGTATCGACTAGCCATTAGTAAAAATAGTTGAACTCGTTGAGTGAAAAGCGAATACCTAGGTTAGCTTGTTGACGTATTTGGGAGGATCCAAGAGTACAGAAATGACAAAATCTGGACAGTTTCGTCCTGCGACAATTTGTATTATCCTAATTCCTAATCATAGTAAAGTAATAACAAATAATAGAAATTTAGATATTTTTTCTGTACGTGTTCTTCTTAAGATCTGTTATTAAACGTCAAATACGAATCGAGAAACTAAATGACAAAAGAGTAATGCTATTTTAACGAGGGGACGATAGTTTCATCGGAAAAGGGACAAACCAACGGAACACAGATAGCACCGAAGCAAAAGTGTCGCGTAAATCTAAGAGATTATTCTATTTTTATACGAGGAGTTGGCGAATGTAACGCCACGATTTTTCGGCCTGACATATAACTCATATTTCTATCGTCGAAGGGAAAGGCAATCAAACGTTAATCTTGAAAGACTCGTGGTGTTCGCGGGTGGTTTCGCCGGAACGAGCGAAGAATCCATCTTGCAAATAGAGAATGCGCATGATGCCAAGGGTCGTCACATATCTTATTCCACGCAGCTCCAATACGTATCGAGTATCGCGAATTTACGTTCGGCACATGGCTACCGCGAGAGGAACGAGTCACTTTGAACACCGTTTCGACCTTCACCACTACGGTCGCATGTCTGGTTATATTATTGCAAAAGGTGTCGCGTAAAGCACTCTTGTTTCTACATATTCTTCGATCACAAAGAGTAAGCTATATATGGTGTTCTTGCGTGTATCCATTCATTGACAAATAACGTTAAAATCAAATTTTAAGGATACTTTTCAGATATTCCGTTCCGAGTATTTTCGAAAACTTAGTCGGAGAAGCATCATATCGTATTTAACGTTTCTCGACTGTATGTATTGTGCTACGGTTTATTAAACACGCCGTGTTTCTACGTATTACGATGTATCTTTACATCGAGTACGATTACTTGCTCCAAACGGATAGTTGCACGCAGGAAAATGATCAAACAATAATGATGCTGTATATTTAACGTTAACGTAATATCTACGTCCAATAATATTTCAACAATATCGTGATACGGTAATGTTACGATAACCAGAAATTAAATTAAATGGAGAAAATAAATTAAAATGGAAATTGTTCTGGATATTCTCGAGTGGCGACGAAAACACAGACAGGCAACAAACAAAGAAGAAGCGAAAAAGAGGCAGAGAGAACAGCGAAGACTCGGGACAAAGGTGAAAAAGGGGAAGCACTGTCTACGTGTGGGGGCTTATTGCCGATGCATAGTCGCGAACTATGCAACGTGAAAATGTTGCAGAAGCAAGCGGTTCTGCGAACATAATTCAGCTCGTTATACGCAACGCAAGGTCCAGTCGAGCGTTATGGCTTGGTGGTGGAGCTTATGGGGCCTTATGGAGCCTTATGGGCCATACGCCCCGCGCACGAGGTCAGGGGGTCCTCTGTTCCAATTTTGTGCCCAATAAGACTAATTCCTTCAAAGGTGCCGGCGCGTCTGGGATACGGCCACCTTGCTAGCGAGAACTTATCGGCTAATTTTATGTAAATTATGTGACGCCACGGATTATAGCTTACGACCGTTTCTCTTCTAAAAACGCCTTTTTGGCAGCGAAATCGAGCTGGCATATGCGCGCGAGAGCTTCGTTCTTGGGAATCGTCGGCGAATTCTTCGTAAATACCGCGCGCGTGATCTCGGAGGAAACGTCGATCGATAAATTTCTGAAAAT
This sequence comes from Bombus superbus, assembly GCA_014737385.1. Taxonomy (NCBI): domain Eukaryota; kingdom Metazoa; phylum Arthropoda; class Insecta; order Hymenoptera; family Apidae; genus Bombus; species Bombus superbus. Next base: position 4,300,557 of record JACXIK010000007.1, read on the forward strand.
TTGCGAATTTCTGTCAATCGTTGGTGCTCGAATGATATAATCCGTAAGTATGCTTTAATGGTCGAAACGTAAAGCAGAAAAGGGATGTACGACAATGCTGGGGGAATTAATTTTGTAATTGACAAAACGCATCTCGGACGTTGCATCTTACAACGAGTTACGAGTAACAAAATTTGTCGAGTAAAATAACTGTGCAGCTACTTACGGGTAGTTGATCAAGAATTTCGAAAGTCGACTAACTCTAATATGTTTCTACGATATTCCCTCAAATATAACCGTCTACTTGCCATTAGCATAACGACTATTTCGACTTTCAAAATTCCACGTTATCCTCGAACAAACAGCGAGAGAAGTCTTTCACGGCGAGTACCTTGAAAAAATCAAGCAAATAAAAACGCTTGAGTCTATACTCAAAATCTTATCCCGATCGTTATCCCGTTCGTTCTAAGGAGTTTCAAAACAACTGCCTATGAATCTTCCTATTCTCGACAATGCGTATCCGCGTGAATACCTGCTCGTGGTTACGCGTTTTTCGAAAGACAAGATACCAATAATTTACGAGAGCACGCGGACAATGCACGAAGCACAGCAAACAGGGGATTTTGCATAATTTCTGGCTGCGTCCTCGCGTTCGAGAAACATTGAGAAACAGCTCTTTCTCCAAACGTCGGGTAAATACCGGGTGGTCGACTTCTGACGGTGTCCCAGTTCCAAAGTTATGCAAAGGACTCATTCATCCGGTCAATAAGGCAATCAGGAAGATATTTCGGCCATTTGGAAGTCTAACGAGGAACGACCACGGTCTTCAGAGACCTGCGGTCGAAGACTGAAGATGGAACGCTGTTTCCATCGCTATTCACACTGACGACTCCCTCGTTCGGTTTTCAATTAGGAAAGGAGTTCACGCTTTCTCTGGATCGTTTGTCTAGGATGATACTGGAAAGATACTATTTTTTTTTTTTTTTTTTTTTTTTTGGTAGGAAGTTGAATCAAATAGATTTAATAAATAAGAAAAACGTCATAGTCACAGACTATGTGAAACAAGTAGTATGTAACTATCAATCGTATCATCCTCGAATGTAAGAAATATAACCAGGCAAGAAGAAAATTAAACACGAGGGACAATGGCAGCGAAATAGCTACGAAGTAACTTTCTGCAACATTATTATTAGAATTTTCGACGATTTACGTAGACCTCTTCGGTCATTGCGTCTGGTTCTACCGGTCACAAACGCTTACTTATGTTTATTTAATTCAGTCGATAGTCGCTAATGATCTTTGACGATGTCGCGACTCTGAACTCACGAAAAGAAATATGTATTAAAATATATAATATACTAATAAACAATATTTCGGTTAAAGCGTACGTAGCCGATAGATTTTCAATGTTATTTTGCTCAAAAACGAAGCAGCACACGTTCGTGGATATTTTGCGCGTTGTCAACTTATTTTTTCGCGAAGAATCTAGTAATCTCTGCTGAGTGTAATAATATGTAATAGAATGATATTACAATATGTCAAACGACTCGTACAACTGCAGAAAAATCTGCGTCTTTAATACCTTCATATCGTATCACTAATTTATTGCACGATTCATAGCAATAAAGCTTGTCTGCGAACAAACTGAAGAAAAGAACGAGTTAATATTCGCCTGAAAATAATTTGCAATTTAAGCAATAAGTATGTGACAGCTATTAAGCAAATAGCCACGGAATTATTCACTCGCACGAGGCAAAGTAAAAGGATTTAAAATTACTTGCAAAGATTTACTAACGACAAAGACGTAAACGTTGGTATGGCGATATGTTTGAGCTGCGGTGAAGCTTTGCATACACTTTGACCACCGTAGTACGCTTCTTATTTTTTCTTCCTACTCAATCTGCGGTTGTTCTTTCTCCCTCAGCGAATGAACTTTGGTACAGTTACGTTGTGGTTGAAAATTACACGGGACTATAACAGAGATGAATCCAACAAAGCATTTTGCAGTTCTTAAAAATGACTACAAATCTCTGTATTCCTTTTTCATTGATCATCGCCCTATAGATTTATTTTTACCGGTGGAATATTGTTCAAAGTAAGCTCTAAAACACGCGCAAGCCTAAATTCTCTACGACACGTGGATATTTGTATTATTAACAGCATACTATTAATTTTTTCTATAATCGAGTCTTGGGCGTTTCTTTCATTCCAAGTACGTATACACATAGGTGGAATTCTTGACGAAAGAACAAGTACGTACAATTGTTCAGTTCTTCGACGAAGATAAGCAAAATCTTACTTTGGCCAGCAACTCGGAAATAAACACGTCATCGGAGGATTGAAAAGGATGTCGAGATACCTACCTACCTACCTTAGGTACCATCTTGCGAATAAACGCCATGAAAGAATTCAGAAGTATAAAAACGGTGATCGATAGCGAGCGAGAAAAGGGAGAAGCAGCGGCATCGTCTGAAGAATCTGCGAGGTGGAAATCGAGGCGGCCGAAGGCAATCGAAAGGGTGTCGTATGCACAGAAACGAAGTAATCCACTAAACGATCGTTGTCGGAGAGGAGGGTGCGTCGAATGGCCGGAGGAAGTCTAATGAAAGGCACGCGCACTCTGACGGTCCGGCGTGAGAATAAAATAATTAGCTGAGCTGCCCTCCGCGCCGTGAACCCTTCCTCATCCTCTTTCTCTCTCGAAACGGCTGGCTAAGAACGCGAAACGAGAGTTGTCGAGGAAGATGGAGCACGATGGAAGCGGCAAGGTGGAAGGGGACGACCGCTCGGGCCAGGTGGGTCGTAAAGCCTTAGAATGATGCTCTAATAAATCCCACTGAAAAATTGCGAGGCCTCAGGCTCGTCGAGAACTTTCTTCTACCATCTACCTTCGTTTCCTCTCTGCGCCTTCTGCATCCTCCTCTACCAACATCGTCCTTGTCTTTGTCATAGTTCACTCTCCTCTTCCTCTCGAGCCACGTTGCAGATCCGCTGTTCCCTTGGCTGTGAGGGCTGAAGCAGACCAGACGAGAGCCTGGCCTCTTTAGCCGTTCTGTTCCGTTCCGTGTTCGTTCGTGACTTTAATGTCTCGAGGAGAAACGCGTTAGAGATGAGTTGTGCGAACTGAGACACGAATGGAGGTCGTCTAGCCTTCGACGCGTTAGCTGGAAACGGGCAACCAGCCTGTCTGGTCCTGGCGAACTCGTGCTCGGTGACTTTGATGCCTCTTAGGGTGGCGTTCTTCGGACGGTGCGTTTATCGGTTCCGAGTTAACATATTTCTCGTCGAGCACGTAGAAACACGTCTTTTTATGGCATCGCTTAACCCGGTCTCGTGAAAGTCTCTCCCTTTTTCCATTTATATTCGATACTTTCTCGAGCGCAGGAACCTCTTTAGCGAATAACGTTAAATCCAAATGCGAGGAGAAAACGTATTTTAACGCGTTTCGCGAAGCGTATTACGTTCTTCGAGCCTGTCCGGAAAAATTTGGACCGCTCCGTATAGCTTCCGAATTTACCTACGAATCGTCACGAGCTCTTTTTCCCGACCAACCGAACCACGTAACTCCCAACACCTACACAACTCTATGAGTGGTGTCTCGAACCTACCATAAGCTGCCTTGGCTTCCAGCCATACGTATGTACGTACGCGTACTTTCGTTCAATGCAATTCGATCAAACGCCAACGCTATCCGCATTACTCACACCGGATTAAATAAATCCCATCGAGTTGACTTTCCCGAAGAGGGAAGGAAAAGGAAACGTTCACCGCGCAGTCTCGTGCCTCCCATATTTTTCTCCCGGCGGAAGCGGGGAGGTTCCAGGCAGAGATCCTTTATGTACACGAGCCAAGTCGCGCGTTCTTTGATTGCGGACCGTGGAAAAAGCTAAAAAGGATCCTTCGATGCCGAGGCGAGTCTGCTGTTTCGTCACAGTCCGCTTGCTCCGTGAACGCGGATTGGATTCGGCCCGGTGTAACTTGCCCGCGACTTCCTCCCATTTACGCGTTATTTGCCGTATCCTCCTGTCCCGCTCTGTCCTCCTATCCTCGTAGCACCTTCGTGCTACATCCGTGTCGCCAGAAACCACGACTACGTCGTGATCTCTCCGAGTTGACCCTACCAGCTGCTCAAGATGCCCGTTACGAATCCATAGAACCGAGAAAATCGAGGAACGCTCCCGAACCTATCCACCCTCGACTGCCTTCTGGGAGTTCTGCACTCGTTCGAGACGCGAAAGGATGATCGAGGACGGTTTCATCGAACGACACACCGCGCGACGAAAGTCTCGGCGACGAAACAGAAATCTTGCGAGGATCGTCCACGAGGACTCGGGGGATTTCGATGCTTTTCTGTACGCGCATCGAGTGGGATCGCGTTTTGGGAGATCCTTTTGGCGGCTAGAATCGATTGCTTCGTGCATTACTCACGGTTGTGTGGTCGGTCGAGATCGTTGCAAGTGGTATTCTTTCGTCTGCGTTTCCGTTCCGGTGTTTTCGGGTATATATTCGCGCGACAGTCTTGTGCAAGATTAACTTTTGCACTTTTGTATTGGCAAGACTTTATCGTTGCTTAGTATATCGATTTTCACGTCTCTTACGTTTCGTCTTACAGCTGTGATCTTAAAGTTCCGTCGAAGGAAAATCTTTCCCCTTTTTGATATTGTTCGGATGTTTGAAACACCTGTATATAATCCACCTGCGGTAGAAATAGCATAGTTTAAGAGGGCTGGTTTCCTTGTTTTCTCTACAAACATACTGAATACGTCGAAAGCATAAACTCATCCTAAAATAACAGCCGACGAATCGCAGTGTTTTCACGAGTAGATGAAGATCGCTTCAGTGGAACAGGTAAATGTCGAAAACCTACCAAACGGTGGTATATTGTATCTTATATGTTGTTCGCTTCAATTATTCGGCCACTGCAACGGCCAATATATCTTTAATTTTCTCTCGTTCCTCCCGCGTGCCCGGAGTCTACCGATTCTTCGTTTACCTCACTAATAAAATAACAGAACCATCTTTATGCCGATCGAAACCTACATACCGAAGACTAATCTCTTCGAATAACTTCGTGATGTACAGTTTAATTTCCACGCGATGGAACAAATACCGGAGGAAAGCGCCGCAACAAGCAGCTCTTCGTCTAACTCTGCAGACACATTAGCAATGATAGACCAATCTCCAATCTCGAGACAATTTTCTCTAGCATTTATAATTTCACCCATCCCATGTCGCTTCTTGACTCCAGAATCCTATTCTAGCAAACTATCATTAACCTATCCGTAACGTTTCACGCTGCAAGCCTAGCGAAAAATCCTAAAATCGCCTCTTGCCGGTTCAGAGCGGAGCCGTAGAGAAATATTTTGTTCGACTCGGGAAGGGGTATCCGTTTACACGGAAAATCAAGGTGACATCCGAGCGGAGGCGAGAAGACAAGCGAAAAAAGACGTTTGCGGAACAGCGGTAGATTGTAGGAGCGACCCGTGGCTACGGCTTAACCACGAAGAAGAGATCATCGTGGTGCCTTGGTCGCTGAGCAGAGGACCCCCCAGTAAGATAATGCGTTCTCTCACCTCGAGACTTAGCCTCGCCTTAGCCGTTGGATAAGCCGCGAAGCTGACACTAACCCCGTTAACCGTTAGCTCCGTGGCTGCTGACTTTTTAAACTGTTGTTTATTTGCTATCTAAAGCCGTTCTAGAAATCCTCGGTCTCGGCTCCTCGACGGACCGAGGCTGATGATTAACCTCGCGAAAAACCTCGCTACTTGGTTCGCTGATTTCACTCGGTTTAATCACGGCTGTAAAAGTCTCTGCTTGTAACGCTACAATTGCGTTTGGAAAGTGCTATATCGTTCGCGCGATAAGCACGACTGTATCGATTCGAGTGGAAAGGATAAAGAGACGAAGAAGAACTTGGGTGAACGGATGTGGCGTAGAGAACTATCTTCGGGCTCCCTTCGAATCAAAACTTGCTTTCCACGCCTCCATTTCACACGATATAAATCAACTACTAGAAAGCATCGTTGTCTGCTACTCCTGTAGCCTCGTGCTCGTCGCGTTGAGACAACAGCTATCATCTTCGGAACCTATACTTACTGTCCCATCGGAACACGTAACCGCTACGTAATTACGCGACAATAGATGAATCCTTGGACCGTGAGGAAGCCGATAAATATCATCGATTGGCGACAAACGGCTCGTTTATCCCGTGAAGAAAGAAACCCGTAAAAACAGGCGAATCAAACCGATTGATTTGCCTGACTAGGTTAACGAAGAACGTCGAATTCCCGTGTCCACGTCTATATCATCGTGGTAACCAAACGAGACTAATCTCGGCAGACCGTCTTAACTAGCTTAACCAAAGCAACAAACGGCCGATGTAACCGTGTCCGCGTTTATCCACGGACCCTTCCACGCATTTTTTCCTCGCGTATTCAACCATGCAGCCTCTTTTTCTGTCACGCGTATACATTCGTCTATCACTAAGCTAGTTCGCGGCACGGGAATCGACCGGCTTTCGGCGAGTTTCGAACGTTCAGGGGTTGAAAAGCGTCCCCGTGACTCGGTCGAATCGCTTGTTCAACCCTCGACCCGTACTGCACGGTTAAATCATATTTTCTACCAACCGTGTAGATCAAGGCTGAAGCAGGGTGACGAAGAAGAAGAACCGACCGGTGTCGAAGGACTTTCACGGTTAAGTTACAGATCGTTATGTTTTCACGGGTTTCTCGGTGCTTTGGCACTGAAACTCGATTCCGAGAGGTTCTGCTAATTTTTCGGGGTAGTTGCCGTGAATTTTCTTTCTCCCGCACCGTAGAACGAAAGAGAGACGACAGAGCGAAGCTTGCGTCTGCGTGGATTGGATAGACGAGAGTGTGATATAGCGAGATGTCGGTGGATTAATACATTTTCAAAGGAAGGGATTCTTATTCGTATTTTAATTATACCGAACGAGCACTGTGGACTCACTATATCACGAGAAGATAGCCGAGGGAGTGGCCCGCTTGAAAAGGAAAAATAATACAGGCATTTCCATATCTATATCCATAAGGATAGACACATATACACGTAATAGTTGAGAGTTGAATGATAGACAGCAGATATGGCACAGTGAAATAAGTAAAATTGTGCGCGTGCGAGTGGATAGATGTGTGTGTAAACGACCAAGCGAGGGTACAGGGCGATAGGAAAATAATTGTAAATCGAGTTCCCTTTGCGGCCGGGAGGCTAAAAATAAATTATACTACTGCTGCTTCGTAAGAAAGCGCTAAATTTTATATAAGAAAGGAGGAGATAATTTACATTTATAAAACGAAGGATGGAATTTTAAAGGTAAAGTCAGAATGATGAGTACATAAAGAAAAATAACATTTTTCGAAGTAATAACGTCGAGATCGCAGATAATATCACAACGAAGAAGAATAAAGCTTTGGAACGGAGGAGGAATATATTACCTTATAAAGAACCTCGTAGTTAAGAAAAAACGATGAACAAATTTCAAAAAGAACATACGACTGTTCACACATACGAAGGAAATTTTTCTTGGAAGATATTATTCACAAAGAAAAAATGTTGAAAAGGAGGACGAAATGGAAATATTGCCGTATAAAGAAAGGCAAAGAATACGTTACAGAAGTGTCATTCATGTGCCTATTACATTGATCTGTCAAACTAATGCATACGCAAATTTCGCTAGGTTACAACTCGTAGTTTCTTGAATGCGAGCGGTCGAACAGCGTCCTTGACTTGTCAGGTCTTTTTGGTTTTTAGTATATGTATTACCTATTCATTATTAACACGTTCCATAGTCAAAGAAAAGTAAACGCATCGGCAGAATTTCAAATTCGAATGGGAAAGTACAATAGAATATCTAACGAAAGAACATAAAATACAGAGATGAACGCAAAGCTTGCCGCTTTTTAAGCAGTTGAAATTGTTCCTCGATCCAGTGCTTTTAATCTTTCGAAAATAGCAAGAGATATTAAACGAAACAATTATCATGAGCGATATTAATACGGAAAATAAATTCAAATACGATCGCGCAATCTTTGCTGCTACAATTTTCAATTTATTCGTTATACTCTTCGCTTCGAGAATTATAGTATATTGCTTGCAACTTTGCCGATGAAAATTTGACAATCGAACAAACTATGAGTAATTTAATAGCGAAAAATATATACAAGAAAATTCTTGAACAAGTTAACGAAACGTAATACGCAGTGTATCGAGCAACGAAATAAAGGAGCTAACGTATTAAAATAATTAATACAAACATACATTATCGCATAAAGGTTTATCTATTCTGATCTTCGAACAGTATTTTTTCTGCCTCTTAATAGACATATCATTTTTTTTTAAATGTCTCCTAACTTACCCTTTAAATCTGCTTGTCTCGAACCTGTCTAACCACTTTCAGAACGAGGACTCAAAACCAATACATATTACCTTTGTACGATAGCAACCTCTGTCACGCCAGTACATACAATTTTGACAGGAATCACAGATAATCTCTGTGAATTTCTAGCCAAAAAAAAGCGCGGACGCGATAGAGGGATCCTTCCTCAAAAGGGTTGTAATCCCGAAAGCGCTGGTCCAGTGTGCTTAAGCTTGTCCCGCCCATTCGATGTTTTCACATGCTTCTTCAGGTTTGCTTCTTCTCCTCGGGTTTCCTTCGTCAGGCTGGGGATCGATTCTTTCGACCCTTCCGCGTAGAAATCCTCACGGCCAGAGGCAAATCCACGAGCGCGACAATATTTTCCAGAGGATTTCACATGCTCAAAGCGATCACGCGGAAATCTACCTTAAGTGGATTTGCGCATCCACCGGAATAAGTTTGCAAAACTTAGGAAGCTGACTTTTAAAGACTCGAAAATGAAGCTGTTTTGAGTGCAGCCTTGTGAAAGAAAATTCGGTTATAATGTTTCCAAACTGTTCCCTATGGTCCAGCGTTTCCACTTGCTGAGCTGGTGAACTTCAATCTCGTTCTTTTTACAATCTCACAATTTTAAATCAAACGATTTGCGAAAATCAAGTAATTTGAGGTTTGAGAATTTCGTTCGATCGCGCAGGAAGATCGGCACTTCGCTTCGTTATCAATTTGTTACATATATATATATATATATATATATATATATATGTATGTATGTATGTACGCGCGATTGCACGAACACGAAAGCGAGGGAAAAGTATGCACACGTCGATTTCGCAATTTTGTCAAATACACGCGAAGGACAAAGCGACGTATCATAGACCACTGAAAAGCATAGCGTTTTACAAAAATAAAAGCGGTCGTAAAGTTAACAATTTAACGCCAAATTTTAAGGAAATCGTTAATCCCCGGTTAGATCGGTCGGTTTATTTGACTGTGATTTCAGGGCTTAATAAAGAGACTAATAATTCCGTTCGGCAGTCCGTCTTGCGAATTCATCGGGCGTATGTAATAAAGTCGGTAAGTGTTAACGGATATTGCTCGATAATGGGAATCGTAGCATCAAAAGAATTCCTTCGGCGAACGTAACCGCACCGTTTAATTAAGTTTCGTGAGCCAGCCAGGATACAGATAAAGCTTTTCATGGCTCACTAAACGCCACTCAGGATATTACGATTTTGTGCGGCACCGCGCCTAAACGTAGCCGCCGCTTGCCGCGAAACCGCGATCCTTTGAAACACCATTTCCTTTTTTCTTCTTCTTTTTCTTTTGTAGCACGTTGCTCGCATAAAAATCGATATCTCGTCGATGAAAAATCAGTCGGTGTAAAATCTATCGAATAACTGGCAAATTTCAAACAATTCGAGCGAGCATCGCGTTATAACAAATAATTTATGATGTTATTAATATAGGTATTAATATCATTGTACGTGTGATATTGTTCTTACGACGATCTCTGTTAGTCGTTCCTTTTAAGAAGTAACGGATGAAAGAATTTTATATCGGTGATAAGTATGGGGAACTACGAGTGGTAGAATGCTTTTAAAATTATTTTCATTTAGTAACTGCGTTATATGACTAACGCGACGACGATAACAAGAATACATATTTAATTAAAAAAAAAAAAAAAAAAAGAAAAAATAAGCGTAACCAAATGCTAAAATCGTTGATAGATTCTGGAATTAGTCGTCGACATAACGAATTTTAAAATTGCTCTTCTATAAGAGCATTTATCCATACATTATCATATTTCTCGTCCGTAGCTTTCGATTATTAACGTAATGGTATTGAATGTATGTTGAATTGAATTGTCGAACGTGTGGTTGAAGAATCGTCAAAGAAGGGTCTAGCTTCGTTCCGACAAGCGAGCAAAATGGCCGACGCGTTGTGCGGAAAGACGAGGGGACCGGAAAGTGTTTTGGGCAGAACTAAAAGTTCATAACGCGCGATGACATGCTTACTTATGGCGGCGTTGCCTTTATGCTTTTCGTCGGTACTACCGCCGGCGGAGAATTTGATTAGGCCAATTATGTGGCGCTGATCGAATCTTCACGTGAAATTAGATTAGCCACGATGGTTATTACGACGGCCAGCAACCTTTTTATCCAGCTCTTCTACGCATATTGTCACCAAATAATACAGTATTTGTTTCTTTTACCTTCGTTAGCGAAGTAGAAATAGAAATTGGCTGTCAGCTGTCATTATTGAACATCACGAGCGACCAGAATACTCGCGTCATTTCCTTATGTACGATAAATACAAATCGTAGGAAAGATTTCTCCCTGCTTTACGATCTTTTTAGTCGCTGTACCGTACTCAAGCAAGTATTAACATCCACCGCGTAGTCAACATCTTATTATCGTTTTGTAAATACGCTATGTTCCGATACTTTCTTTATTCCAATCATTTCCTCGTTTCTGATGCTTTCTCTCGCTGAAACTCAAGCAAACGACGCGATGGCAAAACGTCGATGAAACCAAGAGACGAACGATTCGTTTTGCTCCTTGTCGTTCGTACGCGTTCTGCTTCACGGGTATCGAATTTTGCCAACCATCGTCTTATCGTTCTTAGCTTTGTCTCGCGACGAGCAAAAGGACGAAGCGAAGGTACAAGGTACTGTTCTTCGTATTCACAAATTTCGATATTCGAAGCTTAGAGGCTCACTCTACCATTTTCCCCCCAAAACAAGTTCCAAATCGAAGCAAACGCGACTGCGGCAAGTTCTCGTCTATCGCTGGCGATGGCGAACATTTTCAAGCTTCGCCTTATCAACGAACAACGAACTACGGCCACGCTGCGGTGCAGCGTTTTCCTCGCGCGTTCCAACGTAGAACGCAGGGACGAGGAAGAAAGGGAGAGAACGCGGGGGAAAACGGATGGAAAGAAAAGGGATTTTTCGGGTGGCGTTGCAGCCTGTAACCAGGGTCCTGATGAATGAACCGAAGCTTCATGCCGGCCCGCACGGCAGCTGGCTACGCCGCGCTGATTAGACGCGCATCACGCCGCGTTTGTGGATCTTTTGCCAGTGGATCCGCGCATGTAGGTACCGGCTGCCCTAACCAGGACCCCCGTAGACCAACGTCGTTGTTCTAGCCGCCACTGCATGCCGATCATCGATGATCAGCGCTCGATTTTCCTGAATCAATTCTTCTTTCGCTGTTCACATTCGGCTGACCCTCTATTGTCCGGCTCGGTCGTGTTTTCCTCTTTTTCGCTCTGCGTACCGACGATTTTTCAGCGTCGGATAGTCCTGCCGAGCCTATTTTTGCCGTTCGCAAGTGCTGCTTCGGGATCTTTGAGGTTTTGAGTTTCGCAGGGTCTCCGCGTGGCACCTAGCTGCAGCAGTTCCGAGTTCTTTGGAGTTTGTTTGAATCGTTGATCGAGCAGATATTACCGGGAATGTTCTAATTAACGTTATGAAAATAGGCCCGAGTAAAGACGAAGCTGTGTTTTAAAAAGTATCAGACGTATAAGAGACATTCGTTAAAAAAGAGTTGTTTTCAAGTCGGACTATGAAACGACTAAGCCTCTGCAAGTATATTTCAACGATACGAGTGGATGAGTTAGCAGATTGGTGAAAGGTAATCGTAAATGAAAGAAGAAATAAACACGACATAAAGACGCTGAGAACAATTTTCAGAAAACGTATCTTCATAGAATTCACATTATAATTTACTGAATTTTGGTGTTTCTCTCGGCGACTGTACGTCCATAGCTTCGCCACTCTTCTCTTTCGTCAAAAATTGTTCGTACTTTTCGCCAATTCCTCAACTATGCAATTTCAAGACCAATATATATAAACCATACTCAATATCGCCCGAATCATACCGCGCAACCATAACCGTAATCGATATGCATAATCGTAATCTAATCGTAACAATACAATTCCCTCGCAACGGAGAACTCGAACAAACTGTTCCAACCACCCGAGATGTAAGTACAATGCACACGACCCTAATTCTCGCATCCCTTTCGAAAGAAGCTCATGCGAGCCACGAATGATCCTAGGCATCCGATGATCGAACGGTCGACGCGACATCGTTAAGCGTCGTTAAATTCGCAACACCACGCGTTCCCATAGCTTCTCTCTCTCTCTCCCCCCCCCCATGATTCCCCATAACGCAATGCTCGAAAGATTCACTCTCGTTCGCGTTGTCCCGGCCACGTTGTAACGGGCAAGCGCGTACCATTGCGAACTATGCATCCCCCACGCGAGATTTGCACGGCTTTCATTGGCTCAGTTAAGTTTGATTAATCTATTCGAGCGTGCCATTGTTCGAAGTATCGCGGCCCACCCTATTGGTCGGCCTGGTGGATCCAGTACGGGTTGCATGGGGAGCCGCATTGCCATTAGGGGGAGCAGCCATGGTGTCCGCGTGAACTGGTTTTGTGTGTTTTTCGCTCTGCCCGTTTTATGCCCGCTTCCACGTCTGCTTAAGCCGACGATGATTTGTGCCCTGCCCCTTTTCCCTCTTCCAAGGGGACAGCGCTTCGTGACGCTCGTGCATGATCCTCGTGATACCGCCATCGACATTGAATTAAAGGTACACTGGAAACGTGAAAATGTTTGTACGTTTACGTGCTACTAGCTGGCGTAGCAGTTGACGCTTTTTCTTCTCTTTTCATTTTTGGAGGAATCTTGATGCTACGGACGATTCGGCGATTATTGTCGCAAGGCAGATCTTGTTTTTCACGCAGTGAAAGGCGCGGTTCTTTAACGACGAGAAGATGCGGTTAAAAACAACAACGTTATACCAGAGGCAGACGTCAGAAGTTAGGATAAGAGTTGGAATAAATTTGTCAAAAGTTAATGGTATCGTCGATACGAATTTGGTCAGGTTATTGTCCGACTAATTTTCCGCTCTACTACTACTTATCTTTTTGATCGACTAAAACGATACGATTCTTGCACGGTTAATGGTTTCTCGTGCTATATTATTCTTTGAGCTACCATTATCTACTATTTTAAAAATTAGCGAAACGTTATTTCAAATCAACACGCTCGTAAATATGTCTTCTGGTGTGGTAGCGCAAAGAATGGACTAGGCGTGGCGATTTATCCGTATACTTGACGTTCTGCTTATGAGTCGAAATTCTGATGGTATCAACGTTTATAAATAGACGAATCGAGGAATGAAATTGTAGGAAACCCCGGCTTTTCTCAAATAAAAAGTTTTATCCCGCGTCGTTAACTTAACATCCCATTTTCCAGTTTTCCTACGAATTAACTTAAATTTCCTATAAAGTTTTCGGTGAAGAAAAATTTGTTAAATATTCGAAGTAATTTATTCCCGATACGATGTTCCGTGTGCGCATATTTTAATATTATTTACTTGTAAACAGGCGAAGTTGCCGTTTATTATACGATAATTAGATTCAATTCGTTTGTGAAACAGGCGAATTATGCAAATGCAGATACGTTTTACTGAAATATAACACATGCAATTATCTGTAATATGCCTATATTATGTACGTATATTACTCTTTTAATCCACATTACGTGTTTTTTATTCCGCTTTCTCGTACGTGACTGAGTTATATCGTATGTCATTCTAACATCGCGTAGTATACCTAAATTTTTAAATCATACAATAATTCTATTACGTAAATAACATTTTGGAGCGATGGTCTCTCTGCATAGCACCGATAATTGCACATGTAATAATTTATAATCAACGTTCTACTTAAGCATCGATTACAATACGATCAGCTAATGCCGAGCTTAATTACATGAAATTTCGTAGAATTTCGTTTTATGCATTTAACTTTTTTTCTGTCTGCGTTCATCTGCCGCGCTCAAGCAAAAATGAAATTAATGGTAGCCGTTCTTATAACTTCTCTAGTGTAATTAAAATGAATTAATCGTCCTACGAAACTATCGATTTCCGATTCTTTAATTGATTTCAATCCTAGCTATCTGCAAGACGTTATTAAGTAAAGATAAGAATTTGCGAGAAGTGATAAATTGAATTTATACAATTTCCGTAATGTCATAGAAAGTATCGCGACAAAATGGGACGAAATCATAGAGGGAACGCCGCCCCTAGTTTTCCCTCGTGAGGGTGCGGCTTAAACTTGGGAGGTCGTCACACCTATCAGCTTTGCCGTTACCGATACATCTGTCCTGGTTACTACGACGAAAAACTCACTGCAGAGAAATAAGCAACGCTTCTTATGAAAATTACGACCCTTCCGAGAACCCGTGCCGGAAAAATGCCATTGTAAAAAAAGATCAAAGAGGAAATACAACTTTTCGTTTATTGTGTTTGTAATTCTTTTTATCTCTTTAAGCGAAGAAGAGGAAAAATGATGCAACTCGTACGAGATATCACGACCATTTCGTATTTAAAATTTGATACCTATTTATCTATACTGTGTCAAACTATACCGCGAGAATTCATTAGTCGAGAGATCAACGTATCGTTGTTAAACATAGAAAAATGGTTTTACCAAAAAATATGAGGACTTGTCAACGACGTCGTACGCGCTCACGAATTCGAATTCGAATTCGAGCTCTCACAGACCCCACATATCGCTTTTCATTCGGGTCGTGATTCGCCATTCAATGGTCCCCGCCTCATACTCCATCCCCTTTGGGTGTGCCATGGGGTTGCTTAGCCGGCGGCCTCTTTGTATCTCTCCCTTTTCACCCCCATTGGCAATCCTGTTCGACATTCTGTTGGCCAATCTGTTGCTCGAAGATTCTTTGGTATCTTGGTGGTTGTAATAAGGTAGGTCAGGGGCGAGAGGGGAGGGGGTTCTCGGCGGCAAAGGCTCGTTCCGAATCAACCGTGAGAATTCAAAAATGGAAATTTCTGGCCATCTATTTGTATATTCGTTTAAGAGCTATATTTATGACGCCTTACTTACACACTTATAGCTCTGTCCAACTTCAAATATCTCCATTTGTTTGAAGTAGCAACCGAGTCTCATAGAAATTATGATTTTATACTTTGAACTCGCTTATTCCGAAGTCGAGGCTACAAATGATATTAATATAGTCTTTCAAAACGATGCACGCCTCTCGCGCAAACATTTTAGGCATGTTCTTGCATAAGTACTTTAAAGCTGACAGAAAATTGGAAGCCGCGAAACATCCTGTTCTCCGTCCTCGTCCTATTGCTCGGCTTCGTTTGGCATCGCGTAGGCGCGGCCATTAAATTACATTAAAACGGCCTGCTCCCGATTCGTCCCGATTCGGTCGACCAGCCCAGCTCTCATCAACTCTCCGTGCCAGAGACACTGGCTTTCGGCAATGGGAGATTTCTCTGTGCAGAAGGCGAACCGACGATCGGACGTTCGGCGACAACGAGCAATCAGCCTGCCGTATATCTGTTGCTGCTGTCGCCACGCATTTGTGGCCCATTGTGCCATCGAAGTAGGTGGTCGGCCTTCCCGCTTTTTCCCTTCTTCGTACAAAAGGTATCGTACCAGAACTATTGCCTCGGCCCTTGTGACTTTCGACCTGGAACGATACGCCTGTGCACATACTAATTTTTATCGATGCTTGCCTGCCTTGCCACGACTTTTCTCGCGTCTCTTTTTTCCTTCCATTGTTTCACGATTGTTTCACGTTTCCGACGTGGGTCGTATCGCGCCGTTTTCTGAGTGAACTTTGCAGACGTGAAACGTTTGCAGAGTGAACTTTTACCGACCTTGTTCGCTATCGCGCGTCTCTGGTCGATTTTTCTTTTTTAAAATTAGGAACAGATGCGACTCGAATCAGATCGCTAAACTGTGGATCGCCAAACGTCGTATCGTATGTTGTTCGTAATCGCTTCTATTTAGATTAGTTGGTATATCTAGGTAAACGTATTACAGATCGTTAACTCTGCTATTGATTTATACCTACCGTTATTTCGTTAGCTCTTTTATATTGTTGGCGCTTCTAAGAAAAAAAAAAAAAAAAAAGATAGACTTACAGATGTTCTGCACGTTTTCTTGCTAAATCATTTTTAATTTACAATCGCGTATCTGCAGGACAGCCGTCGTTATTTCTCTAATTGCCTTATGACATGTAACGTAAACATTTGCGAATGTCAGGTACACTGTGTCTCTTCGATAACATCAAACTTACCATTCTACAAATATGATATATTTCTCTTGCAATTAATATCTCGCTATGGAGGAAACGAAGAAGGTGAATAAAGAGGATCAACAACTCCATAATCCTTTTAAATGTTCTTTTATTCCGCAACAATGAATTATACATCGGTAATTATAAGTAATGAATTACGAGAATATTATGTGCATCGAATAAAATCGTCTTTGTACACAACAACCGCAATTAACTGGCCAATTAAATCATCCAATCGACGAAGCCTTCGTGGTATCGCCTTCGTGACAGATAATTTCCCCTACTGTCTTTTGTTACTTTTAATATTCGATTCTTATTAAATACGTGGCTAGGTATATAACGCGTATGTACAAATTTCCCTATCAAATTCCTCGACGATCTTCTAATTCACTAGGGAAAAAAAGGCAATCATAAGGCATTGAATTACAACGAGGCACTTCGTTCTTTATGAAGACCAATTGATAAATGTTACAAAATATCGGGTTTCTGGAAACTTCGTAGCGTTTTCAATTGTCTCGCGTACTCGGCGAGACTGAAAGAACATCGTTTATCGAAGAATTTCTATTTTTGAGCTATGGAACTACGTCGAACGATGGAACGTTGATTTCGAACAAATGTTATTTCTACTCGAGACAGTAAGTACGATTAATTCGTTATGGCGCTGTGTGACTTGAAAATTACGCGCACAAAATATATTTATATTTTTAAATCTTATTTTATTTCATCAACACTGTACTATCGTATCGTACGTCGCTACGATAGATATCAAACGATCTATTTACAAGGATTATCGGTTCGTAAATTTCAGGCTAACAAGAGTGTAATTTTCTCTCGCCAACGAGTCGATAAAGAATTGCGAATCTTGGCTGGAATATTCGTAAAGTAATCTGAATCCCAACAGTTGAGAAATTTTGTTATCGACGTTCGATTAAATTATTGCAAGTCATAGCGAATTAAAAGCGTTGCGTTCAATTATTTAGAATAACGTGCCTTTTTCAAAGATTTATCGAGTCTCAGAATGTTGATGGATGGATCTTGCGAAACAACGAATGTATGAAGAGTGAATTCAACTGTACAGGATAATGAGTAATACGTGTACCTTATTGGCGATAATAATAAGAATTAGCAACAAACTTTATTACGACTTCTTAGTAACTTGTTCGTCGAACAACTACGTTGTAATATTTCGCAAACGACAAGTTACGACACACGGTTGTTAGTACTTTTATATAGGTTGTTATTATATTTAAATATTTAAACATTTACTATAAAACATCTTTCAGAATGTAATTTTCAGGCATGATTTCTTTTAACAACAAAAATAGCAGAGAACCAGGTTTCATCGTTTGTAAGATCGAGATAAACGTTAACGTCAATTATTCGTGTCATTGGCGAATAAATACGTGCACTTAAAGATATTCCTTCTCGTGTAACATTTTACAAATCTTCTTTCGAAGGAAACGATAACTCGAAACAGCTAAAACGAATGAAGATATCTTAAGATTCAACAGATACTATACATACAATGCATGTCTACAAATAGAAGAAGAGAAAGAAGAAGAAAAACAACAGAGGCTTACAACATAGTTATACTAATATATACATATTTGCATCGTGGCAACGTTACGATTATAATTTAAGACCTCGAAAGAGAGCATTTCGATTTCGCGAAACAATGTACAAACATAATATTTATATCACTGTGCGTGTTAAAAGCGGCCTTTTATTACTCCTTTGCGGACAAAACCGTTTCTTCGCGGCGTAAGTTTCGTCGATTTAACCCCTTAACATTAACCTCCGTTGTAACCTTATACATCCTGTGACGTTACATATTTTGTATCGTAAATTCGCAAATGAAAGATCTCGGCCAAAAGAACAATTTTCTTTTTTTTTTACAGGTTTATCGAATTTTCGCATTTTAGAATTTTCTAGAATTTAGCGTAATCTTCTCCGAGGGGTTTCAGATAGGAAAAAGAATTCAGTTACTGGACTCTCGTTCTTCTCTTTCTGCCATTTCAACCGTACAACACCACGGTTCAGTGAACTCTGCCACAGACCTGGGACTCGATTCCACCCAAATAGGGGTAGCCACTCTTCGCCTCGCTGGGGCTGTGCGGTGTTACGTGATGGTTTATCCCTGCCGGGGTTGGCACCCCCGAAGACGCACCCTGGACCATGCACGCGCTCATATTCGACGCCGTAGGGCTGACACTGCCGCTCAGGCTACCTAGATTCAAATTGCTGGAAGTCAGATTAGAGGCCAGATTGCTGCTACCGTAGTGAGAGGCGTTGAACAATCTGCAACGAAAAAAGAAACGGAGCTCTGCAATGGATGTTTTCTCGGGTTTGTTCAAGGATAAGGAGAGGTAGAGTTAATCGTCGTAATTACAGTCTCCGACTTCTGTTACATCAGAGAAGGGAAATTTATGTGCGACTGCGTGAGTGTGGCGCTGGCGAAGTTATTTAGTTGAAAAATCGTTTATGTTAGGTATACGTGTAATCAACTTGTACCCTGGTATTATGCACGTCATATAATAAACTTCTCCGGTGTGATCATCAGCTACTCTCGAAAGGAAAAAATAAAGGAAAGTGTAACTAACTACATAGCGATACAAATTTGTTTGACTCGTGATACAATATCGATCTTGGTAATTAGAACGACGCGTCGTTGTATAAAAGAACTTTTTGTACAAATTATACGAGCAATCGTTCGATTTCAGCGATCGATGGCGAAGAATTGATTACTTCATTTCACCGGATTCGTCTCGTAAATATCTTTGCAGACCAGAATTCGACTTTGTTCCTCGAGTCTGTGTCTTTCGCACGCATTTCCTGCGTACTTCGAATCGTTATCTCTCACGAACGTATAAACCAATTTTTCGTTTCTCTGATAATCCGCACCAAGTATCGCGTTTTCTACGAGATTAATGAACAAACGCAATAGAACCACCTGTGATACGATCTTACGTCTACGGTTCGAGATAGAAGCGAACGGAACATGTTTGTTGCGCCAACTATGCGCAGTTTAGATTATGATAGGATTATCCGTATACATTTAACTTCTCTAAATCCCAAGCATTCCGGTCTACCCTGAAAACGAAACTCCTTCGCAGCATCTCCTAATTACCCGACACTCTGATCTATACGACAAAAAAAAGAAAAAAAAAAAAAGAAAAAAATAGAAGAATCTCTCGTCCAATCATAGAGAGTCGTCTCTATGGCGTATTAAAAGAATCGCTCGGTCGATAAAGCGCAGATCTACGTGCATCACGCAGTATCCGCGGATCAGATGATCGCGAGAGATCGGCAACGCAGAAGGCAGCGAAACTCGTACGCACGTTGCGCTGAATGTAAAGCAGGTCGACGACGCCGCGTTCCTGGCGAGCGCAGGCGCGACCGTATCAAAGTATTAAAACTGCGGGGCAGTTTGGCCTGCGCATAACCTCCCGATGAAATTCTCTTTTCGTTTCTCGCGAGTCTCAAAGTGACCGCCGGCCAACTTCTCCCTCGTTTCGCCGTGCAATCAAAGCTCGCTGCTCGTTTGCAAACCGATACCGGGGCAAGGCAGCGAGCTTCACGCTCGCACACGTACGAGTACGAATCGTTTAGGGCGTGTCGAGGCTGCCAACAACCGATTTCAAAACGGAGTAGCGGCCCTTTTGACCGTTTCGGCACAGCAGCACGGTTAAGGACCCTAAAGCGTGCCGATGCTGGAACCATTTAATTCCTCTCCCTCCTTTCTTCTTCCCTTATCCGCGCGCCTTTTCCCTTCGTCGTATTCTCGTCCTCTCTCGTCCTCGCACCTTAATTCCTTCTACGAAACGGCACAGCGGAAGCTGCACGATTTATCGACTGTCCCCGTGCGCTCTACGAATCTATTTTCCTCTAGCCAACCAACGCTACAAATCATATTCAGCTCTATGGAATTGTTAATGAATTCCAGCGAACTTTAGCTGCAACGAATAATTTACAATCGACGCCCGCTGAAATTAAAGCGGAGGCGAGCGGCTGGAGAATTCGTCTGGGACAAGGCGTTTACGGATGGACTGGTTTGAAATTTTTGCACGTTCGATGAAACGTTCTAAAATTTCGTTTGCGCGAGCATTCTTTAACGGAGAGATATTTCATATTTCCGGCGCTTGATCGAACGAACCGTCGATCGAATACGTTTATCCGAGCGTAATATAAAAATTGCGACAAGAACAGTGGATTCCAGTTACGGTATGTGACAAAACGTTTAATCATCCGACGATAAGTTTGTTTCGAGTTCAATCTTGTTACGTGTAACAACTGTTTTCCTATAATTACATCATTGGCGTGTAGCAAGGTAACGAATATCGACGAGAAATGGATTTCTTTTACTTTTTTAATTTATTTACGTTAAAACGTATTCTCACCGAAACAGAAAATCCAATAAGAAGAAATGGTCGAGAGGCTACACGAGTGCAATTATTCCTTGACGTGTTTAAAGCAGAGATTTGGAAAGTAATTTCGAAAGTGAAATCTATTCGATCGAGAGAAAATATCAAAATATAAAACACGAAATATCGGAAATATCTTCCACTCCTCTGACAATCGCGTCCGCGTTAATTGAATATCCTTCGTTTTTCCTTCTCCGAAGCTTCCTATATTTTGAACCATTTAATATTCTTCTCGTGCTGCAGCGTCGTTTTGCTCCTCAAACATCCCAATTGCCTGTAAAATTTCATCGGAACGACGCATACGTGCTACTGTCGCGTAAAATCCCTCCTGTCCTTCTCCGGCAAAGTCAATTAACCAAAGGCAGAACGCTACTTCATTATATTTCCGATGCTTGGCGTTCGTTTTTAATAACAACGCAGGGAACGGATGGCACGATGATTATCGCTTGTATAAACGCAAATGGATGTCCATAAAACGCGTGCACCTTGAAAGCGGCGCGCCGCGAAATTCGAACGACGACGATATTTAGCTGAATCGAATCGCGTGGCGTAATCTTCTGCCCGATGTGATTTCCGCGATCGCGCCGCTACCACGAGGCCGATAAAACGAATGAAAAATGATAATGTGTACGGTGTCGGCGGAATTTCGTAGAGGCAGAGCCGAAAATCGTGGCAGTCGAGGTCGAACCGCTTCCGGGGTGAAGCAAAGGCCACAAAGTCCCCCGGTTAAAGCTGGATCATCGGCGAAGATCAAGACCCGCGTTGGATTATTAGCCGGTAGCGTTTCATTACGGGGGCCGAAGAAGCAACATAATTGAGGACCACACAGAAAACGTGTCGGTGGGGTCCCGGCTGCTTCGCCGTGCCGAGCCAACAACTCTCTTTCTCTCCCTCGTCTGGCTTCTTCTCGTTCTTCTCTTTTCCTCCTCGGGGAGTCTTTCGTCTCACCTGTTTCATCCAGCGCGCATCGCTTTCTCGTTATTTTCTTTGCTTTTCCCCGCTCCTTCGGCCGATTCTCCTCTTCAGGGATTCCATCGCGATGAAATTCGTACGGTTGCACGCAGTTCGACGCGCCTAACTTTCTCGTCGTCTCTTTTTAACTATTCGAGTGGTAGGTTACGCTGGTCCAGAGTTTCGAATCGTTTTTAATGTTGATGATTTCCCAAGCGAACGAATCGGAGAGCAACGTAGTTCGCTATTATTTCCTATCTTTGGTAGGATCGATAGAGAGTCACCGCGTTTTTATCGTAAATTTGCAAACTAATCGTTATAACAATGTAATCATTGTTCGTGGATTTCTTTAACTCGATGTCGCTTCAATTCACCGTGAGAATCGTAATATTTCGTCTTATTGGACAGCCAATTCTTTGATCTTATCCAAGTATCTCCATCCGGCGTATTTTCATTTTTCACGATATGCTGAATCATTCCGATTTAAGGATTATAACGTTACACGGATTCTTACGAAATAACGTCTAAACGCTCGGAACCGTATAAAGAGGAACAAATATGGGGAAAAATACAGGGAAATTTTAAAAGACTATAGAAACGAATATAAAGATAAGAAACGAACGATACGTATCTGGTCAACGATTAATTGTTCGTTAAAAGGCCAACTTCTCTCGTCGAATAAGTGGTTAGGCCAAACTTTCGAGCGACAGATTGCACACGACATGCAACGACTTCCTTTTCTCCAGTTCTCAGATTCCACTTTCAATTTCTCGCTACGCTCTCCGGTTCACCGTTTCGTTCGTCTTTCTCCTAGGGACTTTCGTCGTTTGCGGTCTGCGTTGCAGCGAATTGGCCTCTGCACTCGGCGTGTAACAGCACGCTGCAGCAGGCGAGCATTTCGCCAACCTGTTATTACGCTACAATGGCTGAATTAATTGTTCGAAACACCCTGTGAGCACAGGCTGCCTTCGCTCTTTCTCCTCACCGAGTATCTCCCGGATTTCTTTCCTTTTTTCTACTAAAGCTTTCCCCTCCGTCCTACGGCTCGACCGCCTTAAACGCCCAGGATAATGTATCTCTACCCCGACAACGTGCACTTTGCTTCGACAGTGGTCCTCGTGGGGGGTCTTCTCCGACTTTTAAGCTCCACCGAATTAACATTTTTGCCACTTACGATTATCCTCGCGCGTTATATCAGCGCGCACAATTACAAACGGACAACTTTCTTTTGGCAATGAAAACGAGATATACGGTTCTCAGAAATAGATCTGCTCGTTTCGCGTTAAATTAAATACATCTAAAGAGAAGCATCCAAGCGTAAGAGGACGATGGAACTTGACAAATTTATTATTTATATATTATCTATTAATATCGAAAATAATAATTTAGAAAATGTTTCCAATCACCGCCTCTATTTCCTCTATCTCGTTTAGCTTTGTATCTGGTGTTTCGGATTCGTTCAAGTAGTGAATTCTGTGCAACTCTATCGGTTCTGACATTTATCACGTACTGGCTCCTATGTTCTATGGTCTTGTTTAATAGAATTCTTTGATAAATAATAACTCACCCGTAATTCTCCGCAGTCGGTCTTGGCCACTGTTGCTGAGCAGCGTAGTAATTCTCGCCATAGTTGTAATGTTGAGGATAACCAGCCGTGGTTGCTGCGGCTGCAGCTACCGATGCTTGGCCATAGCTCTGATAACTTTCAGCACTGCTGCCGTAGTGTTGAGTTTGAAACGATTGCAAGCTCATCGTGTTGAAGGCGTTCAACTGTTGGCTGTTCAGCTGCTTGCGAAGTCTGGCTCGTCTGTTACTGAACCATACTTGCACGCGTGCTTCTGTCAAGTTTGTTCTGCAACGAAACCGAGAAACAGATTTTGAGTCGATCGCTTCGCGTAGAAATTACCTGTCCACGATTCTGCTCGTTTAATCCCAACAATCTGAACCAGTCGTTGCATCTTTTTATAAACCGATAAGAGTAATAAGCCGACGTTTATGTACAAAGATGAAAATTCCACGTACTTTTGTGCCAGCTCTTCTCTGGTATACACGTCGGGATACTGTGTTCGATGGAAAGCTGCTTCGAGTTGCTCAAGTTGTTCGCCGGTGAACGTGGTCCTGCTTCTACGTTGCTTCCTCTTCAAGGCGATTCCTGGCTCGCTTTCTGTGTCCGAGTCATCGCCACTGCTGCCTCCTAAAGTCACCACGTAGAAGAAAAATATTAATCGACGATATAAGACCAACGTCGATCTTTCGTTCGCGTCGAACTATTTTCTTCTCGTTTGTCGTAATTTGCAACTGAACCGGAGTAAGAAGTACATTTTCCTCAATGGCTATCTTATATAGAATATCTTATATAGAACTGTGGTTTCGACACTATCGGCTGGACACGTAAGCTCGAACCACATGTAAATAATCTTTCTTCTAATAACGTACACGCGATCCTACACAGAGCCGAATTATTACTTTCAACCTATATTTACGTCGATCGCGAGAAAGATCTTGTCACCGACCATTGCGACAAACGCTTTGCGCAATGTCCAATTATCTTAGAAAAGATCATTCCTGGTATCCAACATCCATGAAGTTCCAAAAAAAAAAAAGAATCCCCTATTCTCAACGAAAGAGAAGGAAAAGGTCGTTTTCGTGCGTTATCGCGAACGATCGAAAGATTTCTCTCAATCGCGGTACGTATACGTACGCGTGATGAAATTAATTACGAAAAGCGGCGTTTTCTCCTGCTTGGCGCGCGATAGAGAAGGAATTGAAAATTCCAGGGAACGCGGCGGACGAAGCCGCGGTCTTATCGACGAAAGGAATCGACGGCAAAGGTCCAAGAGATCCCGGCGAGATGTTACGGAGCACGCTTCTTAATAGCGGCAAGAAGGTCTCCCAGTCCAGCACGTGCTGCACGTCAGATACCGAAGATAGGAAGCGAGTCGTTCACGCCCACAGTTCACACGCCGGACTCGGCAACCCACCATTAAGAGCCTGCTGATTACAGCCGTGCCAGCCGAACCTATACTAAACTAAAACACCGGAGAAATTAGGGTCCGCCGCGAAGAAATTAAGTTCTTTGACATGTCCCGTCCCACCCGAGCTAAACGAAAGCCTGTCCAACGTCCACGAGATACTTGCTTTCGTCTGGCCTCGCGAGGCTCCGTACCGGAAACTCTTTCGTCTCTCCAATCGACGTCGAGTTTTACGACAACGTAATTGCGCGCCTCTTCTAACGTTTCTGCTTTTCCTTCTCTGCAGCCTTCGTAGTACCCTAACTCCTTCCAGTATCGCCGTTATTGTGTCTAATCTCTGAAGTTTAGCAACTGTTGCAGGACGAACGTGACGCGAACGCGTTATACTTAACAATCGTACAGGGTCGATAGATTCTTGTCGCTTTTGGTAGGATAGCGTGGACGATATAAATTGAGATAAAACGAAAAATACCAGCTCCAAGTATACGTAAAACTGGCTAGTTGCGGACTGGACAAGGATGATAGACAGGAGGTAAACTATGCGTGAAAATAAGTAAAAAGCGTTCTATGTATCAGAGCGATTCATAACTAAACACGGTCGAACTTTATTTGTTTGAAAACGATGCCTTGAACGAAAAAATCTTATTTTACATTTACGATTTATTTTCGCACGAATAATAGCCCCCTGCCGATTGTTTGCTCATACCTAGAGCCGGTACTTGGCCAGGTTTAAGTATACTTGGCAAATTTTCAAACTCGATTTCCTCAGAAGCAAAGCGTCGTACGAAAGAATTTTGTTGCATATTTTCGACTTATTTTATCGCACGGAATCATCCTGTTCCCAATTGTACTTACCACCAGCTACGATCCATTCTTTGTAAGCGTTACCAATTGTTTTGTAATTACGTTTGGAACGCTGAAGCGTACGAGACGCTGCGTACCTATTAATAAGTCAGTTATTCGTGACTAACGAGACTGCGCTTTGTAACAGAGAGATCGGAACTGGTCATTTTTGCCCAATTTCTTTCAGATTATTATGGCGATACATCGAAAGTATCGCGATCCAACGACGTACTCTCCTACAAGCATTTTCTTCAAAAATACCAAATGCGTCGTCTTTTACTTTTCGGAAAGGTGGAATGCAACACTTAAACGACAAAGAATAGTTATATAATTATTTTTTAAAACCTTCTTTGGTCTCTTGTGCTGGACAGAGCTAAAAGACTACGCGCATCTACGCGAAGTAAACGAAATCGATTTTGGGCTCTTACAATTGTTTATAATTTTATCATTCGTAATTGCTCGATTTAAAAAATGTCTCTCGAAAAGAAGATCTTTGCTCGAAATATTCCCTCGAAACGTTCACGTTCCAGTCGCCTAAACTAACGAAGCTACTGTGCTTTAAGTTCGATTATTAGCCGCGCGCGTTTAAATCGCGATCAGAGTTCGCGAACCTTCGAAAGCTCACCGAAGATTAATGTTTTAGCAAAAAGTTATGCGAAAGAATATTTTTTCTGCGTTTCATTAAAGCGATAGGCGAATTAAATCGCAGTTTCGTCCACGTCCGTGCACAAGTTTTTTACATTTTGTTCCCCTTTCGACTCAGACACGGCAATTTATGCGTCGATTCCTGAATTAAGTCGATCGATCGACGGGAACGAACGTCTAAATCAATAGCACCTGCGCGAACGTCAGCTCTCGAATTCATGAAGTTGAACGCCGCGAAGTGCACGGCGGTTTCTTCGAGATTAAAGACCTCGCCGCAGCCGTAAATCCTCGTGACGGTTTGAGCAGAACATCTAACCACTTCTCGAAGCCTTCACGCTTTCCACGGCCAGTCAACGCTCGCTTATACCGTGGTTTGTCTCAACAAATAACGAAAAATATCTTGATTGTTCGTTGTTTACTCAAACTGCGCGATTTTTTCACTCGTTTACCGCAACGACGAACGTTTCTCGCGCGAAAATCCAAGCTACACCGACGATGAGTTCTTCGAATAAAATTCTGCAACTATTTCTACAGTATCGTGCGGGATATTACCTTCTTCAGCTTTAAATTCTTCCTGTGGCAAGAAGATGTTTTCCTCTTTGCTTCTTTCCAATGTCCTTTTTTTTCAACGTACAACGATAAGCGCGATAATAAATTAAACGATAAAATAATCTAACAGTCCGACTCGTTGCGTGTACCACATCAAAGTTGCATATTTGACAAATTTGTAAGTATAGGCTATCGTGAAGAAAAGATACGAAACAAGCGATCACAATAGTCCATATCTAAATACGATAGAGAACTGGTGAGAACTCGACTTGTCAAAAAGTTACAGTCCACGATGCAAACCCTATTCTGTTCGTTCTAAACGAAATTAAAAAATGACCATCCCACGAGATTCGCAAACGAATCTCCAATCTCCAGTCGGTACACGTTATGAAATTATTTTATTCGCGTCTCGTTGAACGTAACGAAAATCCATTGTGAAACTCGGTATCGAGACGATATCGTTACATTACGATAGGCCATGATGGATATCGACGGTACACAGTGAAACAGAGAACCGCAAAGGGTTAATCGTCCAAAACCGTGTAAACAATTACTGTCGGGCCAAGCAGACAGTTATTATCATTATCCCTGACAGTTTCGCTTGGCTACCACTTTAGATCAGCGGAACATCTAAATCAATAGAGCCGGACCCCGTTGTTCCTCGAAGAAAACGGCAGGCTCGCTCTGGTGTTGGCGGTTTGTAAGATTAGAGGCAGCCGGATACGGAGCACGAGAGACCACACGCCGCGTGTGTACACGCTCTACCTTTTCCTCTCCGTGTCCTCTCTTTCTCTGCTCTGGCTCTCACCGACCTTCTACCTTCTGCCTCTTCTTCTGCCCACTGTTTTTTGCGTTCGTCCCGCTTTCTAGCTTTCCGTTTTGTACTAACTGCCCGTTTAATTTTTAACGAGGTCGAGAACGCTCAGCCGAGCGCTCGGACGCACGGGCTACGCGGAATTAAACGGGGTAGATATTATTGCTACTTTATAATAAGGCTTATAATTTGCCACTTGTTTGACATATCAACATAGGAATAGAGAGCAAGTCAAAGGCTGGCACCTGTGTAGGGTGGGCATAAAAATGAGTATGAAAAGATAAGATTAGTATCGATGTATCGTACACCGGCCAGAAGTTTCTGATTCTTGTAACTTTAATAAAAAAAAAAAAAAAAAAAAGTATTTCTGGCGCGGGGAGTAAATTTGACGTTGTTCGTTTCATTTAAGGGAAGCTCGCTTGTTAGAAGAAAATTAGAAGATCAACTATGAGAAAATATTTCATTCGTAGAAAATTACTGCAGCATTAAAATTCTAACTTACGTAACGTTACTTTTTGTTTTTGTTTTTTTTTTATTTTATTTATATATGTGTACCTATTTTTCTTCTTATGAATGAATCTCCGAAAAACCCACAACCGCGATTGAATCTTTCGAAAGACTTCATTGCTCTTACGTCGTGTCAAAGCAGGAATGAAAAGATCCGTAAAGATTTTACATCCAATGGGGAGAGTATTGAAAGAGATTCTTTATCCTTTCTGACGTTACGTCGACTGCACGTCAACATGGCGATGGGAACGATACTTCGGTCTTTTATTTCAATTTTACATCGTATCATCCGCCATAGCGGTTAATTAATTACATTTTTACGCTTCGTAATATCGATGTAAGCCTATCGATACAATGCATGAATAAACGAATTCCGATGAATTCTATCATTCATTAAAGTCTCATTTTAAATGTTAAAGAAAACCAATTATAAAATCCGACTCCAAAGTGTTGCCACATTTTTCTAATTATCCACTTTTCTCTCTCGTCCCAAACAGCTATAGCTATGGCTAAGCTCGTTTCAACGACGAATTTCGCCCAATTTCTTATCTCAAAAGCAAGAAGAACAACTGATATCACGAAGCCATTGTAAGTCTGTGCAACGCTTCACAGCTCCAATTTGTACTACTTGTTCTCAAACAAATTTAAGCAACTGAAACAAGATCTGAAATCAAAATTCGTTACCGAAACATGGAGAAACGTATATGCGCGAATTACTCGAGGGGAAACAATCGTATTAGTTACTTCGTATAAAAATAAAACAGAGAGGACGTTGTAAGCTAGAATACACCCTTCGAACTCTCCTGCCTCCAACACTCAACAAAGAAAAAAAAAAAAAAAGAAAAAAGAAATCTTACTTAAGACGATCATTAGCCGCAACAAACTAATTCTCTGAAACATTTCCCAAGCAACGCCGTTTATATCCGTAGTAAAATGAGAAGAATCGATTCACGTGATTAAGTATACGCAGAGAGATTATTGCCTCAGAAGGAAGTGCAATTGTAGCTCGCTGATATACCAGTGCTATTTTCTTCTGCGGAAGATATGATCGTGGGAATACAAACTTTACTAAATCATGCAACATTTCACTTAGAAAACGCCTTATAACGCATTCCGGAATCTCCAGCCAGCCGGTACAACGTAATTTGACCGAGGACGAAATGAAGATTTGTGCGCGGCGCGGTGCAAACCGATCAACAGGTAGGCCATCCAGCCGTTCTTACATCGGGCTGCAATTCCCCGGCGTACATCTAATCAAAACTAAATCTTCCCGACAAGGTAATAAACTCGACACATCTACGCACCACGGGACGCCTAATATTTCTTCGCGAGCTTCACCGCCACCAATAAATAAAAAAGAAAGGAACTCCCTTTACGTCCGCCGGCCGGACCTATATTCCCGTTAATCTCCTCTTGCCCTCGAAACTATTCAGTCGTTCGAGCGAGCAAAAGTCTCCCGATGAATAGATTTATTTAAAGAGACCTTGCTGATTTTGTGGAAGAGAACGACGGTCGACTTGTACTTTCGCACTTTCGTCGATATTTATTTCGAACAATGTTTGTCAAATTCTGCTACTTTTTTTTTTTTAAATATTCCGTTTCTATTTTACATTCTATCTTCTTTGCTTCTGACGCGTACGTTCGTCAAACATTTTATTTGGTTTTACTTAGCTTTTAATCGAGCTGTCTCTTCCGCTCCGTTGTCTGCTTCTCCTAGACGAAATTTCTCAAATTATGCCGCTTTCTTCGAATATACCTTCCCTGTTTTACGTACTTCTTTCTTTGTTTGCAGGCAAAATTTTGTTCGACTATATTTCGTTTCTTAATCGCGTGGTCCCTACGTTGCGACTTGTCAAAAGGTGCGTTATCGCTATATCTACAGCGGATTTGGGGCTGTGTGTGTGCAAAATACGATAGAGGGTGGATATACGGTAACAGAAAGACACAAGATGTTCCAATAGTGGATCGTCTGTTCGTATACGATGCATTATGGTTGTTTGAATACAGATATGCGTATATTCTCGGAGATAATTGTAATGGCCTTCCCTGCCAATACGGGTGATCTATAATTAGCAATATGTTTCAGAGTTACTTTATATAAGATCCGAGTATCTTTTACTGTAACAATGGATTACGAAAGACACGATCGTTATATCGTCGGAATAATACGATTCATTGATTGAAAAAATAAACTCTATAAGCCGTTATACGATGCAAATGATCAGAGAAAAAATGTAAGTCTGTCATTAAGAGTCTGAACAGAAGAAATTTTTAATTAGTCCTATACTTGTTGGTACGACTGCTGTAGAAACGCGAGGATTAAGCCTGATACGCTAACTATGAACCATAAATCGCCTCCGTATATAATTTCAAGTAGGAATAAATTCTCAAAAACCAGCTGTAGCTTCGCTATTGAAAAAGGAACCGAAGGAGACGAAATTTCTCTCGCCACTGAGATAACGTAATTCGTTACAAAGAGCGTTGTAACGCCACTTCTCAGCTACAGCACTTCTCAGCCGGTACAGAATTATCGTTACGGTACCTTAACTCAATTAACGCAGCCGCGCGCTGTAATTACGTTTATCGGTCGATTACCTCGAGCGTTTCATTTACGCTGGCCTGATTGTTTACACGGTGTTAAAACGGCGACAATGTTCGCGAGTTTTACACGCATCGATTATATATACGTCTCCGTCGATTTCGATGTACAGGTGGTTTTTCAAGAATATCGAATCACGCGACGATTATCTCAAAGAAAGAAATTGACTCACCGAGTATTCCGTCAATGGAATGATTTCGTCGAGGATCGTCCCCAGGACGAGTCTGGTTCGTTGGGCCACGAAGAAGTCTCGAGATACTGGAAACTGACGGTGCTGACGCTTTGTCACAGATACCATCCTGCTGGCAGAACCACGTTGGACCAGTTAGTATACTAATGGAAATTAATCGAACTTTATTCTCTCCCCCTTTAACGTCCTCCACGACGTATTCTGAATATTTAACCGAATTTACGAGCGTATAATGACTTTGAAGATTCTTACGATCGTTCGAAAGAATTTACCGTCAAATCTTTCAGCGGCGGATGATATATTGGAAGAGAGAAACCTGATATATTGGAAGTTGTATAAATAATGTAGATGTCGACTTTCGTTTTATATTTTGAACGATTGTAGAGTTAGAATCGTGGCAAAGGATTTGAAGCTGGCTTGAAACCTCGTACAATCAGAAAATGTTCGATCGGATTTTATTCGAGCAATCTACTTGTTGCAACGACTCTCGTGCTAATTCTCAATCACCAGACCGAAGTAGGAAATTAAAATGAATTATTTTCCCCCGATAAACGAGGAAAATTCCGATTTATTTAAAACGTAGTGACTTATTTCGATCAACTGTCTCTGATAAATAATCGTCAAAGTAATTCGTCAGCAGAGGAGGAACGACGTCGTTGAATTAAGATTGACAAGCATGACGCGTAATTATAAAAAATTTTCCTACAGACCATAAAACATTTTTGCACAGAATGATTAATAGCTCAAAGACATTATCAACAGACCTTTATCAATTTCTCGCGGATCTCCCAGCTGAATATCCCCGGATTCTGTCTCTTCATATCCTCGATTCTCGCCTCGACTTCCGGTGTTGCGACGCGTGGTTTGCTACCGCCGATCACACCTGGCCTTATCGATCCTGTTTCCTGATATCGATTCAAGATCTTCGACACGCAACCATGCGAAACTCTTAATTGTCTCGAGATCACGCATGGTCTAACGCCGGCTGCCGCCATTTCCACGATTTTTAAGCGGATATGATTGGGCAGCGGACGTCCATTGATAAAAACACCTCCGAGTTGATTCACACGACCTTGTCCTGAAAAAAGGAAATACGGAAATGTGTAATATACTCGCATTGATACTTGGCGTGAGAACTATCATAGATGGAAGACGCGTTAACCCTCTGTCACGATTGTGAAACCATATATGGGTCTCGGACGAACCGCTTGTTACAAAACGAGGATGTACGTACGCATTTGATACTAGTATCGTGTTACCGAATATTTTCTCCGCGTTTCGATTGAACATTAAATTTGTTCGATGTACGAGCACTGGGCAATCGAAAGATGTTTATACAAGCGTACTCTGTCGTAGAAAGTTCGTTAGAGACGAAAGGGTTAATACGCGATAAGATAGGTATCCAATTGGAAAGAAACGCGTCAGTTGACGCTAAGTTAGGTTTTTCACGAGCTGAGCGCAATTTCAACAAATTACTAATCGCGTATATACGAAATACATTTGCAGATACGAAACTTCTTTAACTGGTTTCGAACGTTATAATTTTATAGCGTTTACGATTCCCTGAAAGTCTTTTAATCAATTTGTGTACAGCTCTTCCAAACGCTGCGCGAGCCGAACTAAATTCTATGAAATTTTCTTCTGGAACAAGCAATTTTTATCAAGATCAAGAAAATTCAAAGTTCTGCGGATAATAGAAGCATATGTTTCACTTGAGATCCCGATATTCCTCACGCGACGATGACGACGATGCGACGTAAATTAATGCTCGCAGAAAGAAATGCTTAAATTGTGCGGTAGTAACAACCACGATAAGACGTCGAGACAGTCACCTAAGCCATCGTCAAACCTGACTTCAATTTCAGTCATCGAAACACGCGTGCAATTTCATGCGAACCGTATTGCAAGCGCGCTGCAAACATACTATTAAATCAATTTCAAAGCAAGAGTCGGCGCAATACGAAAGCTCAAAGCTTCGCTGGCATAAAGTGAACATTTTTCGGTATTACAAAAGTCGTGCAGAAATTTCAGTGTCACGCAAAATGTCACTCAACCGCTAATTATCTGCAATTAGAAACCGCTTTAACGAACCTAATTATAATAACGAAGTGAAACAAGAGGGCAGCAAACTGTGAGCGAAAAAGTAAGTAGGGAGGAGTGGCAACCCTTTGAAAAAGTCTCCGAAGGAGGAATTTCGAAAGAGATGCTATTATGTCGGTCCTTTTACCACGGAATACAACTACAAAACGAATACGTCTACAGAATATGATGTCGATAAAAAATACTCTAGATTCACGAACTTTTATAGAAACCAATTAATATTAAAATTAACGTTAATACCGAGACAAGCAACGTTCGAATGTCTTCGACATTTCAATATCGGGACGAGCGATATCTTCAAAATGATGAAAAAGGCAATAATAATTGCCTAAATAATAATAAATCTAATAATAATAAATCTAAATAAATAATAAATAAATTAATAATAAATAATCTCTTATCGTATTCTTTGCCCATTGTCTTCATATTGTCCAAATCAGAGCAGTTCTAAAACAAGCAACATGTAGATACTATGGTAATCGTTCGAAACTTTGCGCTCGTCTGATATTCTGAACAGAATAGAACGTTCAACATCGTACGATAGTAACACCCAGATATGTCATTTCAAGTAACTTACGGAGTCAAAATTATCGAACCGAAGATCCTCCATCGATTACTGCACGCAAAGATAAAATTATCAGCGCGTGTAGATGATTCAGGTTTCCGTAACACTTAATTAATTTCTATAGCGGCCCCGTCAATTTGTATATTCGCTGTAAATCTACATCGATACAAAAAAAGAAAAACAACAAAAATATCGCTGAACCGCAAGAGTCCACGGTGTACTACCCGCGATATAAACTTTACGACGCGCACAGGTAATTGGATGCGATAAAGAACCATTGTTTCAAACACGTTGCTCGAGGGGGTGTTCTCGCGAGAGAGCTCTCGTAAGTCTTCTCTTATATGACGTCTCATTTCTTAGAGTAATGCTAGACGAAACATTGAACTCTATGCTCTCGCATCCGCTGACACTTTATCGCTATCCACCCCTGCAATTTCAGGAACAAGATTGCGAATGATCAACTCGACGGTTGGAAATCGTTGGTTTTTGCTCCACGTGCATCGACGTATCCCTCTTTTAGTTGACGCAATTTGCGATTAAAAACCAATAAAAGTGATTTCTATTCTGCTTCGGATCTTCCGCTTTCGCAATTAACCAGAACAACGGGTATCTTTCACCAAATTAGTCTTCGAATCTTATTATAATCTTATTAAGGAATCTTATTATAATCTTATTAGCGAATTTGTCCCGTATCCGAGAATTCGCTGCGAGATATTCGTCCATACCAAGAGCGTGGATTGCTCCAGCGAATTAGATCAACGATAAGAAAGAAACTCTATCCACCGCCTAGAAAGACACCCGCTGCAAGAGCTACGTTACAACGACGCGCAGAAGAAACTACGCCTGTAATGGAAAAGGAACACGGAAGACCCAATTAATATCCTAAATAAAGAAACCGGCCGCAATTCGAGTGCCGAAGAAAAAAGGCAATCAGAGGGAAGAGCGAGAAAGAGAGAGATAGTCAAAGCTGACGACTCGCTAAAAATTGATAATCATCGTAGTAATGGGCCTGTCGTTACACGAATCCTTCGTAACACCTGCTACGAAAACTTCTGCTAATTACCACGGCATAATTCAAAAAGACGTGCCCCACCAGCGTCTCCATCGGCCGTTTTCTGGTGCCGCCAAAGTAGTCCCGTTTCGTCATTCATCAAGTCCGCGAGATTTACATCCCCCCTCCCTCCTATCTGGTGGGATCCCGATGGCCCGTAAGGCGCGTAAGGACATATCCACAAGCGCGTGCAACGCACACACCGCACACTTAGGCGGGATCGTCGCGTACGCACGGCCCTCGGACACCTCTCATGACGTCAGTGAGGCCGCGGGGCCCGACGGGATTACAGGCAAGATCAAAAGGCGCCGACCGCCGCCGCCGACTCCATCTCACTCGCTCTTTCTCCTTTCACGGTCTTCGTCTTTGCCCCACGTTTCTCTCTGTACGCGCGAGGAGAGTCGCGCGGGATCCAAAACGGGCTCGGAGCGAAAGGACCTGGTCACGGGGTGGCCGCTTCTTCGGGGTCCCCGTGGGCTTCGCTCGCGCGACAATACGTGAAATTTTCTGCATAACCCGGTCGCTGTGCCCTCCATTGCGAAACACGGTTACAAGTTGCGCACTGGCATGCCAAGTGCAAGATTGTTGCGCACCGAGCGCTTGAATAACTTGCGATCGGCGATCCGCTACGTACGTGGTGGTTGAGAGGATTTAAAAGAAGATGCTGTATCTGATATTCGTCACACAGAGGAGGAAGTTTCGACGAACGTAAAATCGATAATTGTTGGAAATTTGTCGGTCTCGTCGCGAGGCTCCTCGATCTTGGAATTTGAAATTCCTCGACTTTTTTGTGCGGATGTAATATACTCGTTTGGTAGACCAATTAGGTGAGAAAGTTTAAAAAGCAGGATTCTGTGATCCGAAAGTATGGGGTATACGGTGGATATGCGCATTCACCATACGTGGACACGGGTGGACACGTAGAAAATCTTCGTATAATAATAGTAATAGGGCAGTAAAGGGATAGTAGTAGATAATGTAGTCATAAAAGAAGTAGTAACGTTTTGCAAGTAGTAGAACAACGCGTATACATATTGGCCAGTGGGAAGGAAGCAAGGTGGATCTTCGTTGATGGTGAGTGGTAATTGGTAGAAATAAGGAAGAGAGGAACGTGTCTATGGGTTAATATCGGGGGTCAAAGAGAATTTAAATTGTCGACTCTGTTGGGTTTTAAAAGGAAACTTTTTTCGAGATGGCGGGAAGGAAGATAGTGAAATTGCAATTAGATTAGCTTCGGTATGTTTTTAGCTTAGGATCGTTAGATCTGTGAATGGTTAATATGTAATGGGCAATTAAGAAACATCTGTGTCAATTAATTTTTATTGTAAAACAAACCATCTCTCTCTCTGTCTGTCTCTCTGTCTCTGTCTCTCTCTCTCTCTCTGTCTCTCTCTCTCTCTCTCTCTCTCTCTCTCTCTTATGATAGCAATGCCGCATCTTTCAAAGTACGGACGTAAGTTACATAGCATTATAAAGATGGCAGATGTTAAACGAATGTGATATTAGTGTCACAGGATTATCATAAACACAACAGTATATCCTCCTATAGCCTTAAACGAACAACTTATCTACACTTTGTTCTTCAACGTATTTCGATCTTTCGATGGAAACTACTTGCTCAAGTACAATCTAGATCTAGAGCAAGAAACGTTTGACGCTCATTAACATGCCTGAGAACTTTGTATCTGGTCGCGGAGGTAAGACCACCCTGTAGAAAAGATAAAAGGGGCCGATCTGTTCGAAATGATCGAGAAAATAATTTCCAGCATGAATTATTGATAACAGGTAATTGATTGTGGGCGATCACGCTAATATACATGATCGTGCCGATATGAAGCGATAGGGGCTTCCCCGATTTGAATTCGCTCGACGTAACTCGCATGATTAAAATTTACCTTAAGGCTATCGAGTTTCAATGGTGTTGGTATTTGTTAGATACCATTTGACTAGCAGCCGCCATAAAGTATACTTAATTTATCAAATCTCGCGTGCACGAAGTAGACTACGCCTTCTATCATCAATAAGGTGAATTTTTGTTTCGATGTTATTGAACGTTACTTTACTATAAAATTGCAGCATAGATTGGCAATCCATAAGAAGAATACTATTACTCTGACATATTTATTATATCTTCTGAATTCGTTATTCTACATTTCACGACCGTACACATTTATTTCTGCTCTAATTCGTTCTCCAACAGTATTTTTAGATTACCCTTATTAGTAACATTTATAACACGAGTAAGAAAGGATAAGACAAAGTAGAACATTGTTAAATTCAATTTCTATTCTATCCAAGTATAACCTGAAACGATCGAAAGCAAAATGACAAATATTTCAAGCCTTTGGGGAGCGCGACAAAAATGCAGATACGTAAAAACCATTGAAAAATAATATGTAACGCTCAATACGCTACAATAAAGAATCGTTGTTACACGTTCCACGTTATTTTCGTCGTTTATCGCCGTATTGAAAATGTTAGAATTAACGTATGAGAATATAATAACAATCATATATCGTAACGTAATTATTATTTCATAAAACATCTGTCATATCCATAGAAAAGATACCGACGCCTAGAAACGAGAACAAGGAAGTCGTTCCAACCAACACGTGCACATACACGTACACGTATACAGAACCACGACGACGATCTAGAAATACAACGATCAAATTAAAATCAAAAGTCCACTGAAGAACGATGTAACTAAAATTCACGTGCCAGCTCATCGAACAGTACCTCTTACGAGGAATAAATCACAGCGAATCAATAAGAACAGCCGGAGCCAGCACTTTAACGAAGCTAACGAACCTAAAATCCATAACGCGGCGCGTTCCGGGCGATTTTTCAGAGCGGCCAAACCCGGCAAAACAAACCGCTCGTTAACCGTTCCGAGCTCGGTTGATCAAGAATCAATGACCAATTCCGTTCGTTTCGAATAGCATTCGTAACCGCATGATAAATGACGAATTGCGCAAACAATCGGGACGGGAACGTGTCTCGATCGCTGGTTGCCCGCTCGCCTGGCGGCCCCGATGAAAAGCCAAGGGGAAACGATTCGAGAGCCCAGAAGAAGAGGAGGAAGAGGTGGCCGTGTACCTGAGTGGGAGTATCCGCATGTACCAAGAGGATGCATGTACTTAACGTTCGGTGTGAGTTCCGAGTTGCCAAGGCTTCAATCAACGTGCCGTCGCCCGCGGCCTATCCGATATCAGACATTAGGTACCCACGGCTCTGGCTACGTACTTTAACTCTTTCACGTTCCGACGCCCACGAGCGTGGCCTGCCTCACAGCCCAACTTCTTTTCAGACGTAGCATACGCGTTCACCGAGAAAAGGCGCCGAACGCACCATGTTTAACCCCGAACGCGATGAGTCTGCGTGTATTTCGTACTTAGTCTCTGGCGAGGGCGATGTACTTTTTCTTATGGCCTGTACGAAAATGGAAACGATCACAGGGTTATTCGAACGCTCGCGGAAACTTATTTCGGATATGGCTACCGCTGTAGGATTCTTTATTTTGTTACGATTATATATTACGCATTATGTACGTAGGATTATTTCTTTGCGTAGGATTCCGCGTTATACTAATTTTGCGCCGTACGGGAGCAGATTTTTTAAATGTCGTAGGAAATAATATGCATTTCGTTTTTTAAATGTTCTTACGTGTACGGAATAGATGGAAGCGCAGAAAACTGGTAAAGTTGAAATATAACGACTGTCGAATTCGTTTAAAGTTCTATTGAGCATCTATATGTTGTTTGAATGGAAAAGTGTCCGTGGTACGAAATATTTCTCTGATCTTGGAGGAATTTTCTGCAACTAGTGGATTAATTAACTTAAGCACACGAGGGTATTAGAAGGAATGTAATCGAACGGATACAGCTTAATCGATGTTCCTTCGTCGATACAGGAGCTTGGCTCTGTTTAAACGCCTTGTTTAATTTACTCGTTAATTATTTCGCTATTTTACCCGATATTCCGTAGAACTTTCAAATCCCATCACGTAACAACGTCTACTGAAAATGTTACGAATTTTCCAAAGAAGCAAATAACTCGTGCGATTTTTGTAACAACGATTTAAACGATAAAGTATATTTTTTACATAAACGTGGATTTCAAGATACAATACGATCAGTCTGTGCGAGATCTGGAGAAAGTCTGGTCGAGTTATGCGTCGAGGAATGTGTCAGAGCACGTCGTATAAGGTTTGGTATGTAAGATAAAGATTTATTATGTTGTATATTTCATACCGACGTTACGCCGAATGGAATGAAAAGTATGTTGTAAAAAAATATAAAGCAACGTGTTCCGGGTATTTTTAAACGAAGATTCGGTTTCTCATCGCTCAATAAAATGTGTCGTCGACCTCGGAATTAAAAACAATAGCTAGGCCGCGTTATGCAAATTGATGTATGCCATTACGTGCAGTCTGAACGTTTTTGCGCCTTTACTCACAAATGTATAACTATCCGCAGTCTCCAAACCGAACAACCAAATACACCTGTTGTATTCCTTTTTCTTCTATTTATTTTTTTCGGCACTAATTGTACCAATCGTTTAAAAAATTGAGACAACGAATCTATATTACACGAAATACGATTACTACACGCTCGTTGATTAATTCCAGGCAGATTGCCCCGTAAAAGATATTTCATTACAATTTATCATAAAATGTGCAATGGTAGATTTCGTTATAACGATAAGATTAATTCTACGTTTCTTCGAAGAAAGCGTTCAACGCTGTAAGAAACGATCGTCGAACATAAAAAATTGGTCATAATCATCTTAGAATGACCCAAATTCAGTCACTCGTGCTCGTTAAAATAAAAAATAAAATAGATACAGGAATTTTCTGTTTCTCGTAATGATAATTGAGCAACAGCTCCCGTTTAATGGAGACCGCGAATTAAAGTCGTAAACGCGCGTGCGCTTGTTTCACGCGCGTTTATTCGAAACCTTTCATCGTTTCTGATGGGAAACGGTAATGGTCGAAACTCCGCTGGCCCGAATTAATTCACGCTTTCGCGGGCCCGAATTAAACGGTTTGCGTAACTCGAAGATGAAATGCGTCCGAAGAAGGTCACTCGAGGCGTGGAAGGGAAAAAAAGAAAAAAGAAGGCTGGAGCGTTTAACGGGCGGGGAATAATTCACTCGAAGCGCATCGTAAAACCATTAACATCGGCTGTAAAAGTTCCATCTGCCCTTTGAGAAGCAGTCTCGAAGAGGAAGCCGACGTCGATATATAGCGGTACGCGAAACGTCAACTTTAGTCTCGTTTCGATGCATATCGTTTCTGCAATCTTCATTTGCATCGCTTTGCAGAGACAATCGCTCTCCAGACGATATTTCCACTATGATTTCACTATTAAGTTCGTTCTATTAAGCTTGTTCAAACGTTAGAATTTGCGAATTAATTAATTAATTTCCGGGTTACTTTCGACCGTAGATGAGGAAGCAATAAAAATTTGTGAAGGGAATCGAGATAAGCGTTTGCTGTGGAAGCAATGCGCGCAAGTTTAAGATTTTAGAATGATAATTTCAGCAAGGTGATATTTGAAAATGTACCTGCAGACTACATAGAGAAACGTTTGGTGAACACGAATGCGATTGAAAAGATTGGAAACATCTACATGTTATCGTCATACATTACGTTATCAAACGCTGTAATTTTTTCAACTTTAATATCAAATAGAATCACATACTCAACGATATTAACAACAGAATAGTTTCAGAAAATTGTTCGACGGGTATAAGAATAATATCAAATTGCTTCGAGCAGGTTATAGAGATTATAAAATTGATGTAATATTAAGCCAGATATTATACGAAATCATAATTCACGCATTACATGATAAAGTGTTTTTGATATCCGTCCCTGCCGTTATTATGTTATCACATAAATTAAGTTTTTATGCATCATCGAACCATTCGATATACGTACGCGCTGCAAATGATGAATGGTGGCGAATACAACGGTAAGCGACGGCTCTCTTTCATCAAATTTTGATACTTCCGATTTTTTTAATATACTCGTATATTCGTACTCCATCGTATATTTTTGTACGTTACACTCAGCAATTTATGATCTCAAGAAAGTTCAATGTTTCATCGCTGACGAATTTCACGACGCAATGCTCGATCTTTTTGCATTATTCCCGCAAAACTTTTTACCGATTCTTTTTCCAATGGCTATACAATTAATTATAGACGACTTATGATAAAAAAAAAAAAAATAGCTAATCAATAGGAAATACCTATAATAAATATTCGCGATGCGAGTAGTTACATATACCTATCTAAAACCGCAAGCAAAATAAATTTGCACTTAATCTTCGTAAATAACATTCACGAAACTTTTTATACATTTAAAAATAGACATTAGAATTTTTAATTTTACATCAAACTCTTCTAAAATAAACTTCAATCGCAAAAGCGAGTTTCTTAAAATTAATGACTCATATACAACGTAGGAAATTGGATATATTAATCCTTCTTATACGTTCAATACGTAAAGTCTTAACGTGCAATTGAATAATAAATATCGTAGTTTCATTTCAATGAATATATCGTAAATACTTTGATGTAATAGTTTCATGTAATTCTAACAAGGAGAATTCCTTCCGTTTTCCCTGACGCCGGGCAATCTCCAGTGGCTCGTGTTTAGCGACGGTATGCAATAGAAAACGGCGTCCCGTGATATGCACAATACGGATGCTTCTATCAATTTGCTTCAAATAAATTAATAAATTTATACAAGAAAGG
Source organism: Bombus superbus (assembly GCA_014737385.1). Taxonomy (NCBI): domain Eukaryota; kingdom Metazoa; phylum Arthropoda; class Insecta; order Hymenoptera; family Apidae; genus Bombus; species Bombus superbus. The sequence goes on from JACXIK010000007.1 coordinate 4,342,013, forward strand.
ATACTAATATCTCTTTAAAAAATAACGCTTAATGAATAATCATTGATATTATAGACGATAAATCATAACGCCACGTCGAGATTCTTTTGAGAAGACCAAGAAATAACGCATAGGCCAATTACATAGAGACAATGGAGACGTCAGAACGACCAATCAATTAATCGAGCAATATCGAGAATGAAATACTCGGGACAAAACATCAGTTTATCCACGATTGCAAGACGCATTTCTATCCAGACCATCGCTTCACTCGAGACGATGCTCCAACACAGAACCTCTAAACCGTTCTATAACGCCAGAACCATCAGAACAATCAAAATAACGAACTCATAGTCTTCCACGAAAATTGAATATATTCACAGAGTGTCTCTTTGAACGATCGTTGGTAAAGTAATTCGATGTCCCGCGTTATCTACTTTTCCACGTTCTGCTTCAATTTCTTCTCTACCGTAGTGGGCCGTGGTGCTAATATTAACATACACGCAAAATCGTCTCAACAAACAACAAACGCACATACCTTGAAAAGGATATCCAGTGAAATAGGGTGCCATGTTCAGAGTGCTGACTGCCATCTAGCTAATCGTCGTCGTCTTTGGCCGTTCTTGGATCACCAAGCCACCACAAAACGCCAGACGTTATCGATAAACGTAACCGAAATACCGTTTCTCCTTTCTACTCTCTCTCTCTCTCTCTCTCTCTCTCTCTTTCTTCCTCTCTCCCAACTGTCCTTCCTATCACTTCACACGCAACTCGAACGAAACTTGCGATAAAGATACGCCGGGAGCAACGAGACGAGCTCGAGAAAACGGAATTGGAGTAACCTGGTCGCGAAACGATCTGTCTTGTGGAGGATGACGGAAACGGATGTGTTTTCCCGGATGCAAGTGCAACGATCGTGAGACCTGTTTGCTTCGGGGTCTCGGCTCGAACTGTTCGGCTGCCGATTCGTACGGAGGCTGGCGGCAAAGGAGGCTGAGAATAAAAGAAAGGAAAAGAAAGGCCGAGGTAACACCGAAGGCAAAGAAGGCTCCGCCTTCGTCGCGGGGCCCTGTCGAGGTGGGAACGTCTGGGTCCAAGAGCACCTTGATGGCTCTAGTCGAGTGGTGCATTGGTCACCTCGAAGGTGACCTCCTCAAGGTGGAGGTGGTCTCTTGCATGACTCCGCCCGACTTTCTCCTTACCTTAGCGGGCGCAGGCCTGTTTGGCTTGCTCTGCACGCGTACCTTCGCGCTCCTTTGATGTCCGACCGGTGGAGGTAGGATCGCTAGCTAAACGAAATATGCAATGACGTTTAATCGATCGCGATCGTTTCTCCATAATGTAATGTAAAACAGGGCTACACGAATAGGCTAAGCTTCTACATCTTGAGATTCTATCTTCGTAGGGAACGATCAAATTTGGCGTACGTTGTGAGACAGCTTTGGACTTTAACGCGATAAGGAAAGAACGACAGATCGTTGGGTACTTTAGGATCAGCGAGAAAAGACATGGGGAACGAGAACATGATTCGAACAGTACTATGGTAGGGTGCAAGAACTAATGAAATATGGGACGACATGTACCTACTTATGGATAACGCGAGCAACAAATTTCATTGGACGTAACGCGATACTTTATCCAGGCATATTGTTTCCTATCTTCTCTTCTTCTTTCATTCGGTGGATTCGATCCAGGAAAGTTTTGTTCGTTTTCGAAGCGATAGCGACTCTGCTTGTCAGAATCGGAACGTCGATCGCGGAACCTCGATAATTATAAAATAACCCGAAGACAGATAACCCTGGTAGAAGCTGCATCGCGTGATTCGACCAACGAGATCGTGTAAAGTTCAAAGGAATCTATTCCGCACACATCGTGATCGTTGCTGCGCCTGTGATTCGATTCGCGTCGTTAATTCAAATTAATCGTATTTGACGAGCGATCGTGCGTTTCATTGAATCGCGAAACTCCAGGGACCGATGGCGCTGTGCATCCTCGTGTCGCGTCGAACAAACGGAACTCATTTTCCATGCTTTGAGGGAATATTTCCGTTTAAAAGGAACGACAATATTATCTTCTTCTCTTTAATATATAAGGAGATTAGATTAGATTTGTTTTCGTTTCGGATAAATGGAACAACACGAACCGTGGCAATTGTCCGGAATGTTGCGTTAGCGATAAACATGTGAACAGCTTAAATCGCACGTAAACGTGTTCTTACGTCGCAAACTTTTAGTAAGTCGAATATCACGTGGAGAAATCTACAGAAATATTTAAATAAGTAATATTAGGTATTAAAGCATTTATATCTGTTATTAAAAATATACAGTAGGATTAGAGATATTTTCCTTAGTTTTTGTTGCCAAAATGGGACCAGCTAGGAGGATTTTAAACTGCAGAATCGCTTTCTTCTAAGAAACAAAAGATGTTTCCGATCCTACCACGTTCTTCTCTTGTGATCCTCGAACGTAATAGCTTCAATTAGTTACGTTCGTAGCAGGTCTAAAAAAGTAACCAAAGGTATAAATTCTTTCAGTCTTTTCAAACACTTTTTGCATGATACAAAGGCTAGTGCAAATTTTTTAAAGAGATCACGTGACATATTTTAAATACGTCAATGATCAATCTTCTTCATCCTTTCTTCGGGCGTTAGGCATTTCGAGCTGATTCCCCGCTGCGACAAAGGAATCTTCTCTGATTCGCGTGTAATCACCTTTGAGATTAGCCGAAAAACAAGCTGGAATCGTGTGGACGAGCGTTATAATCCAACACAATAGGGCTTACAGCCGCGTTAAGACACGAACCCTGTGCATTGCTATTACAGCTTTATTTCCTCCGTGTCCTCGTTAATATTTACTGTCAATAGTTGGCTTTTAATCGCGACTATAATCCGAGACGCGTAAACATCGACCAACAAGAAAAATACACAAAAGAAGCCGGAAAACGACCAAAAACTGTGAAACCGCTCTGGCAAATTGCAAAAGTAATTGTGCTCTTTTAACACAACATTTTACAGAGCCAATCGTAGATCCAATCAATGATCCAACTGCGGTAGTAATTTATAATTATAAAATGAAATACTCGAAACATATTAGAAGCAAGTTTCCAAGTTTCCTATCAGAAGCAATCGATACAGACATCACGTAAAAATCAACCAACAATAAGAATACGCGAAACATACAAGATAAACCAAAACGAAAACGCATCGTTTTAACGCGTCATCGACCTGAATATGTGTACACGTACACTTTTAACATCTTCTCCGACTAATCATTCTAGTAACCAAGCCATACGTACCAGCAGTTTATAATTACAAAATAAAATACCGCAAACGCTAGAAATAAGTTAAAAAAAAAAAAAGAAAAAAAAATAGGAAGAAGTTCAATTCTTCGTCAGACCATCGCGATTAATTGAATCACGCCGTAAAAATCAACTGTCGATAAGAACACACGAAACAAACTAAGCTGTAACCAAAATAAAACCGTTTCGACGCATCATCTTCGATCCACATACACCTATTATCACGCTATCCGCAGAGTATACATTATACGTACACAGTAACCGTATCGCGGATGGTATAGCGGAATCGCTATTAATTGCATGGTACAGCGTCGGTATACCGGCTGGACGGTTGAACCGTGATCCGCGAGCGTTTTGAATTCATCTTCCGGAGGATTTAATCCTTCGCAGCTATCGCCTGTTTACAGGGAGCGCAGGATCCACCGGAGGGATAGCACGTGTCGTGATTGTAGTTTATGGGGAGCTGATTGCAGGAGCGTGGGACGGTTACAAGATTGTGGATGGGCCGAGTCGCCAGGCCTCGTCGCCATTCACCAGTGCACTTACGTATCCAGGCATCGTGTCAGTGTTTCGTTTCGTAATCATTAAGATATGCATTATCCCTCTAATGACGAGCAACCGTGTGCAACAGCGTGTCCGATCGTGGACTCCGCGCTTCGTTCTTCGCTTCTTCGAGAGGGTACATAAATTTCACGTAAAATGCTTGTACACGAGCCTCCTTCAGTCTCGGCTCTGATTAAAGTGAAACCGTGGCTGCATCTGTCCTATAAATTAATTGGTTCGGCACCATCCCTCGCCTTTACCCTTTTCAACGTATCCCGTATGTTGGGTTTCCCGTTTAATGGATTTGCGCAGCAGAGCTGCCGAATGCTCACACTGTTCGCTTAAATCATATTACGCGTCAATTCCTTTCGTGTTACGGATGATCAAATACACTTGCAAATACACTTGCAGGCCGTAAGTATCGCGATAGCTATTCGTTATATTTGAGATATAAATATAACTGTGAGAATAAAGCGACGGGTTTGCAATGAGATAATTAGGAAACAATAGCAGCGGAGAGTGTTGGAAGAGTGTTAGTTTAGTAAATACAAACAGCTTTCTAATACGTAGGTACTGATGTGCAGGTACTAACGCGGCGGTGTAAGTATACATATTTGTACATCGAGCTGCTTGAAAAGTTCATATCGTTCTGCATTGATTACATCTTTGTACACGATATATATTTTCATTCAATTTCATATCAAACTCTACAAGTGCAAAATAATTTTCAACTTGCGGGAAGCTACAAATAACACTATTATTGGGGGATCCCGGAGTCTTCTCGGAACAGTCGACATGGAGACAAAAAGACAATTTAGTCGAATGCCAAGCAGTCAGAACGAAACTCTCAGGAGCAAGTTCCATCACCAGCGAACAGAGATCATTCAATTTCGAACGCTCGGTCCCAAGAGTGATTTTCAAAGACAGTCTTGAATCTGCGCGTAGATCGAACCTGGCCACAGGTTTCCAGGTGTCCAAAGTTAAGATGATCAATCGGTCTGTCGGGAATGATTCACCGGAAGTTCTCAAGAAAATGCCTGAGATCTATATCTTGCAAATTCGTGTAAAATGGGACGACTACAAAGAAATATTTCCAGCGGAATGTTGTTAGCGGACACGCGAAGTATTTGTATAAAAATTCGTTTATCTGTCGAGGATTTAGGACGTACACATTCGACATTTCGTAATTTCGTCTGAACCATAATTCTATACCGAGTATGTAGATAATATGACGAATAAGTTTCCGATGTAAGATCTGTTCCATCGTATTTTCCTCAAACTAGAGAAATTCCGATTAAATCGTAAATGACTGAAGCAAAAACTCTGGAGCTGTAAACTTTTATTTCCTCTTCTCTTCGTTAATTTTTATTTCCCATTCGCAATCCACAAATTCGACAATCCAAATCTTTCAGTACTCTGCACGTACGTGGAATCTTCTCCAAAAATATTTTACTCAAACGTTTCAATTCGCACGAAGTGTAGCGCACACGGTTCACCAAAGAAACTCTCCGAAAAAGTCCTGCTCCTCGTAAAATTAATCGTCATCGAGATCACGCCCACCGGGTTCTCGCGAGCAAATTGTTCGCAACTATAGTGGCATCGGTAGGAGGGTAAACTGTCTCCACTGTGTGACACCGAGAGACTTGTCAAAATACGTCAATGCATAAGTAATAGTGGTGGTTCTGTCGCTTTTCAAGCTCAGAAACGGTCCCAAGGAACAGGAGACGAGCGAGCAGCGTCCCGACGCGAGAAAAGGGGTGAATGGATGACAATTAGGTGGATCGTCGTCCTCCGGGAATATTTCCACGAGCAGCAGGCCTCGTCTACGACGTGTCCCTCCAAAGTGAAGTTCCAAATATTTCAGTGAAAAACTGAAACTCTCTGGAGGATAGCGACGAACCATCGGTAAATCCCTCGCAATTGAAGCAGCGTTACGAGTAACATTTTACGAACCACGAATCACGAGTTAATCGGCGTTGATAAATTCCCTCTTATAACAGCGACAAGATGAAAGAACGATCCGTTTGTGATTATCGCGAATCGTGCATATCAGTTTATTCGAGTTCCAACTGGCGCTATCGGAAATTCAACGATGTACTCACACTGATATATATGTATTCTGCCGTTATTATACAATAATCACTCGCAATGCGCCTATGAGTAGCTACTTGACATTAATAATACCTGTATACTATATTCGTAGTACTTCTACCGAATGGTTTGAAAGATTACGCAGTCTTAACAAGAGATCTTAATAAGAGACGTTCAACGCGTCAAGAAATATTTTCATTCACCCATAAAGACTATTGCCTCTACCTATGATACGGTGACCTATGATACGGTGACCTATGATACGGTGACCTACGAAGAGCCAGTAGAACTTCATGCGTGTCAAGATCTAACACATATATTCGACAGATTCAGCCGAACGAAGCACGCGTATAAGACGACGAAAAAGCGCTGGCAAACGGTTCTGACAGAGCAAATGATTCGACAAAACTATCAGCCGCGACCGGCTGGATCGTTGAAACGGCTCGTCTCGTCGTCCTTTTCCCTCTCGCGCAACCTGGCCAGCTAATATCTCAATCGTTAAAGTGGTTTTCGTCGGTGGCTGGGTATCCACCTATGCACCTATAGTAATAACCCATAGCAAAGTACATTACACGAGCGTGGCTCGATAATACGCGGCCATTTTCGTTTGCCAGTCAGGCGAGCCACGTATAGGCAGAGGGAACGCGCATTGGCAGCTTCAGAGAGAACTGGTACATCTGTACCACGCGAACAGAGAAGAGGAAAAAGATAGAAAGAGAGGCGAGAGTCGTCAGAAAAGCACCGGCCATTACGAGTGTTACAGCGGCGGTTCGCGCGGCGCGTCAAAGAGCGCTCATTAAATGCTGGCAATTAACTGCGGGCCAAGCTCTTGAAGGTTCTCCTCGAGAACGAAGCCAGAGCTTCGTTCTTTTCCTCTTTCTCTCTCGTCGCGTCCGCTTATGGGTTCTCTTTTGCGCGCGCTTTCCACGCCGAGTCTCGCAGCTGTAAAAGCGAGCCAACTATACGTATATACAAATCGGCCCACACAGTTTAATGGAACCCCCTTGCCAACAAGAACGATCGACGTGCGAGCCATCTATCACCGCTACGTAGTTATTTAACGCTTTGCAACTTTTGACGCGATAGGACAGAGAATTTTTGGCGAATCGTACAACTGAGATTTGTCGTATTTCCGGATAAGTGGATGATCGAACTGTTGGAAATATTAAATATTAAAATATCGGCAAGTCCATCTATCATACATACTAGTGGTGGAAACCTAACCCCAATCTGATATAGTGTAGCTTATTTTAGCTTCCTGGTGCACTTGCGATTTAATTTAGTGATGTATCGCGTATGGATGTTAACATTTAGTCGAGTAGATCTGTTTCGTTAGGTTTTTTCCATTAGGCTTGCACCAGTCAATAATAATCAAGTAGATGGGAGATATGTATGTATAGGGGAAGATGTGATTAATTAAATTTATCGTATAGCTACTGTGTGATAGTAGTGGTCCTGCAATTGTTGCTAATAATTCATTTATTAAACGGAAATTTATTTGCAAAATTATGTGAAAGATGGTGCACATATTTCGAACTATGTTCGCGTGTAATTTTGTTTCAAGTTTCGAGCTTAGCTGGCGAAAAATGAAATATCGTTCGAACGAGAACTTGGATTTATCGAATGGTATAGAATCTGTTAATCTTTATATGCGCACTTCCTAGATCGAAAAGAAAGTAGGAAGAGAGCCGGGGGTTTAATTTGGGGAAGGCGATTATAAAAGTTTACGAATTAATCTTTTTAATTAGTTTTTTTATAAGATGAAAATTTGATCGAAACGTGGACATACTATAACCATCTAGCGGCGAAGAACGAAGTAATTTCCTCGTGACGAATTTGAAAGATCAACCTTCTCTTACAAGCTTAATTCTTGAATTGTTTAGGAATTAAATAGAAACTTGAATTTTGTAATTAATTAATTATATACGTGTAATTAATGCAGTGTCCTATGGATATAGTGGCGCCATCTAACGGTGAATCAGTGAATACTAACCAGTAGTAAAAGTATCAGTAGTTCATCATAGATGGCGCGACCGTAATATTTGTTGTCTTATTTATGTACATGGAAATATCTTCAAGAAACATGATATCCATCTCTGTTATTTTATATTCTTAAGAAGGATGCACAATTTGCGATCAGTTTTATGGTAACATTGATTTTTAAACTATTTTTTTTTCGAAAACGTTAAGAGCGGTCGTAATTGTCCATGAACCATCGACATACATACATATTTATAAAAAGATTTCGCCATTAATGTTGAAATACTTTCGTGAGTCACTCTATGTATAATGTGTAATATATTCGTACATATATGTATACGTATTTATTTGACATTTTTTCTGCGAAATATGATACGCTCGGAGATAAAATCATTTCCTACAATTGTTAATTCGAACGCGCTCGATTTGCCGCCAGTCGAAATATCCCCACCCCAGCACGAAAGATTTGTCCGGCGAAACTGCGGATTGCGAGGCAGTCGATTGCCGAAGCTTGTTGCGTAAAGATGTACGAATTGACACTTATGATGCATATCCTGTTAATTGCGTACTACAAATTTGTACTGCTATCCTGCTACCTTTGTATGCTACTATGAAGCATCAGGTTTGTTTTATTACATGCGTTTATTATTATAACAAAATCAAGTATTCTTATGGATTCTTTTTTGTTCTTTCCTTGATCGTGCGTTGACTGTTACTTATCGATAGTTCGTAGTTTTTGCTTCTGAATTAGGTTTCATATTCGATCGTTATTTCTTTTTAATGTATTTGATTCTAATTTTGCGGATTTATTTTAAATTATTTGTCTTCTTTCGTACAGGTTGTTGGTTAATGACGTGGCTAACACGAAAGGAATATAAATTCAAAATATGGACGAAATATACACTGAAATATAGAACGAGATATCGACGAAATATAATATGGCCGAAAATATGGCGGTTCTCGATTAATTTGATGGCTTCCGGTAATTCGGTAATGTTTCGCTCATTTTTATGAAAACAATCTCACGTTCGTATTGTCTTTTCGTTGAATCATTGAAAATATTTAGTGTACAATTACTTTTTTCATCATACATATATGATAATGGTGTTTGATTGCAACATAATTGAGTAATGAACAATTTCATACTTTTTTGAAAGTAGAAAGACTTTTAAGATGCAAGACAGGAGAGTTTTAGGATGCAATTAGAAAAGATTATACAAATCATATTGCTAGGTCGAATATATCGAATAATTTCTTTATTATAAATGAATTACAAGAATTATTTTATTGTTTTAACCTATATATTCCAAAATAGATTTGTGAATAATTAAACATAGTAAATTTTCAAATTTAAAGCAAATGTGTTGAATTTTGCTACAATTCCCGCACAATCTTTTTATCATAGCAACATCTGACCTTTTCAATTTTATGAAAATCAGTTTTTCATTATCTTACACGTTTCAAATAATCAACACCGTCTTTAAAAACAAATTATAATATTCTACGCTTTGTTACAGGTTTCTTCCAGCCTCCATTTGTTCGATAACGACTTCCTTCAGGCTACAACAATATCGATGATAACGTTCTTCGCATTTAATGGTGAGTCGCATGCATTTTTCTTCCTCTGGTCACTCAATCATGTCGTAGGATGAAAGGTCCGAATCGACACGGGTGATTGGTTGTATACGTAGAATTTTTGTGCGAGCATAGTGACCCCGGGTATTTATTATACTCGTGAGTAGTAACATTTTCTTGTCTGTATTTTATTTATTAGTTCAGGATAGGTTTTCTTGCACACCGCGTTCTTAAATGTTGATGATGATGATGTATTGATATATAAGTGTAGTATTTACTTATTACAATATAAAGTATTTTGTACGAATAATGTAATGTTGATAATATAACGATATATTATATTATTAGATACGATTGAAAATTACACGATATATCCTTTATTTTCTAATTATGATTATTTCTAAAATCAAATTATATTCAGTATTACTTTTACTTTACGATAGTACGGAACAGTTTTATTATTTGAGTATATAATTTCAGTAAAATTTGCAATATGGAATATGAAAGTATATGTTAAAGTCTGACTCTGTCCGTCCGTTATTGTGGATGTTATCAAATTTCACGTGCAAGAAAACACTTCGCGACAGGCCGATTTCAGAATCAAAACAAGTTTCGACGAACGTTTCTTTGTGTTTTCAAAGATGTGTTTTGATAAAGATATCGCCTGAGGATATTTTGAGTAATAGAGTTGATTTAGAGTCCATTCGTATTCATTGATATAAATATTATTTGCATTGAATCTCAGTTTATGTTTAATAAATATGTATATTCTTCACTAATTTCCTTCGTCCGGTTTAATAGCTTAATCGTTCATTAAAATAATAAAGCAAAATAAAGTATAGAATTATGAAAATTTTACATGAAATTAGATTGCAAAATCAAAGAATATTAGCCCGTTAGATACAAAGTATAATAGATAAATTAATCATATTTTTAGCATAGGATTTTCAGGTTTAACCCCTTCCATGCTCGTTGTCAGAATCTCACTCACGTGCCCAGGTGCTTCTTGGGTGGGAGGAAGGCAATGGGCATGACGAGTAGTCTATAAGCTTAACAATTTTTTCAGCGACTGACGTTGCGTTAGCGTATCGTGCACGACGTATTTTCCACTG
>JACXIK010000070.1:0-39855 GCA_014737385.1 Bombus superbus
TAAGTACAGTGTTCGAATAATCAATAATAGCCCCGGCAGATAAAGTAAAGTATGAATACGAGCGCTGCTCTACTGCGAGAAACGCAAACAGCAGTGCCTGTTTAATCGACAATAGACAAACTGAAGTTCTTCTAATATCCCAAATACAAATCGTTACAAGTACGATAAGGCATTTTAATAATTCCGCGTAATCTTCAAATGAGGCAGAGGATGCAATGAATATCAACATGAAAATTTTTAATAACATCTAGGGATTTTTGCGAAGGATTAACTAGTTATATTGGCGAATTCGAATTAGTAATTGCGGCATATTACAGAAATCTACCAGTATTACATAAATTAATTACACTCCAAACCATGATGATAAACGATCGTGTTTGTTAGAGCTTCGTTGCCCGCTCTAAAGTTTTTGATTTCCTCGAGCAGATCGTCTCGTTCACATTTACACTTATCAATTTTGACGTTGATCTCCTTTAAATTCGAATCCAATGTTTGCAATTTGTCTCAGATTTCATTACTTTTCCTAGAGAGAAAAGTCTACGTTTGTTGCTAAGATTTGTAAACCCGATGTGTTACTATATTAAATTAACGCTAAATTCGATGACTTTCTCTATTCTCTAGTTTGAGCAATCCGAATTGCAGTCGTCTCCTTCGTAGCCAAGAAAACGCCAGTTGAAGTCCACAGTCCAGGAAATGTCATTGAACACCTTGGTCTTGATTCCTGGTGGTGGTACTAGTTTGGCAAAGTCAAGATTGGCACCAGTTTAGCCCGGCTTAACGAGCAACTTGTTCGGGTTTCATTTGCTGTAAACCCGAGAACCGGTCGTACAACGCAGCAGTAGCAGAAGCTCGGCTGTCTCGCCAAGGGACACCTTATGGCGAGAGTTTCTTATGGGCGGCCATTTGTTTGATCGTTTCACGGCGTCCTAGAAACGAACCAACTTCGAAGTTTGTACTTTCGAAGCGAGAAGCGCAGTAAAAGTACTACTAATGACTGGCATTCTTTGGAAATATGTGGATCGAGGATCCTGCCGAGAATGCAGAAAGTTTATGTGGAAGAAGAAGGGAATGGTAGAAAAGTTTAAGGGGTTAGCGCCAATACTCCATGTGCGGAAAATATGCGGAAATGAGAACTTGCTGGATTCTTATATACAGAAATTACCGGATGCTAGAAGATTATATGGAAGTTGTGGAAAATTGGCGAAGTACAACTTTCGATGTGTAAAGATAGGCACAATATCTGTGCGGTAAAGATATGATTTAAACTTTGCTGATAAATGTATGACGAATAGTTTTGCAAAATGGCAATATAAATCCTAAAGAAATTATAAGGAAACCGAAAAAGGCTAACGAGAAAGTTGATCAAATTTCATCGTCACAGTAAGTAAATCAACGAAATAAATAAAACGACAACGATACTGTTGAAGTTATGAATGTGTGAATAGAGGAATGCGTGGATAAATTGTAAAATAGAAAATATATTTAAAACAGAAATGTAAGTACAAGTACGAATACAGTATGAGCTGGCCCAGATCCGTACGCTGGCAGTGTTACATTCTAACAGAGCTCCGAAGCCATCGGCCTATTGGTATTTATATTGTCTCTAATCTGGCCTGTCTATACCCCGCTGTGCCCCATCTGCACAAGGCGTGTGTTACGGCGTAGGGCCCACGCCGAGGCATCCCTAGGCGGTCAAGATGGTTAGCAGATGTGCAAGACCCTTGTTGTAAGGGGACGCACAATAAACTTAAGAACTCTACCCCCATTAACTTTACCAGACCCGTTTGACCGTTTGGGTGGCAAAGATTCGCACTAATTATACCATAAAAGGTTTCGCGTTACTGCTCATTCTCGAACAACCGGGGACCGTCTAGTTTTTCCCAAGGGTTTCCTCACCCTCTCCCACGTCAATTTTTGCTGCAATTCCGCTCCCCCCGCCGATTCCTGGACACAACCCAGGAATCGGATCCGCCCATTATAAAAAGACGCAAGCCAACAGGCGAACAGTCATTCAGTCATTATTTCGTCTCTGTTCAGAATCTGCAAGAGTCTCACGTCCACGTTGTGTCAACCACGACATTGTATATAAATTGTTGAAAATATATTTAATATTCGTGTTAAGTTTGTGTCGCAATCATTCAAACACCCCTATTATCTCAAATGAAATCAGGGGCTCATCGGTGTCGCGGCGTTGACTATCGCAATCATAGTAAGAACTTACAATTCTCACTGACGCCCACCGTCGTGATCGCGCCTCTCCGCGACCGTTGAGTAACAATATTGGTGTAGGTACCGATTTCTATAATTCTCCTATACTTAAAATTCACATGTTGATTGTGTAGGAAGCTGTGGTAAAAAGTGCTTACATTCATATGTTCTTGTTTTTCATGTTTTGTAATAAATTTACATCTCGTACTTCAAATTCTAAAATTGCGCCATAATTGAATGTAACAAGAGCAAAAGACTTGAAAAATATGAAATAATTTTCTTCTTCATTTCTAGGAAAATTTATTTGCTGATCTATTAATTTGGTCAAAATCTTCTTTTGACAAATTATATATATTCTTCTCCATGTTAGTCCTTTTAAATTTTTATCTTTATGTGAATCTATTCTTTTATACTGTCGGTGGAATCCTGGTTCTTTATAAGATCTTGGTTGGATCATTATAAGATCCTTGATTCCACCGACAATATAAAATATATCGGATTTATTTCGCCATTTTCCACGATTCCTACGAACTCTTCTGTATGATTTTTTTATAAATACGATAAAAAAGTATCGACCGATTCGCCTTTATCGATGAATCACTGTATATATCAACGAAAGTGTTGAAAGCGACCGAATCGATGATTTCAGTGTGTATAGATATATTCCATTTTTCTAATGGGCGCCAATTTTCGATGGAGTACAGAACATAAACATAACATATCGAACATATCTCGGTTATCTCATTTTGGCAGTATACTAGATCAAACAAACATCTATAGAGGAATTCATAATGTTAAATCGTTGCAGTAATGCATGAATATGGGGATGAAAGAGGCGAGTAACAAGTAATACATACATAATACAATATATAAAAATTATTTTGAACCGACTAATCTAACATAAATAAATAAAATAACGACCAGAACCAGATATCATAATCCCAGCTGGGTTCTACTCACCAATATTTATATAATTTAATTCTATGTAAGTCAAACTAATCATATATGTGTATGTATATATACTATATATTGTTATTATTTTGTTAGTTTTATTATATATATTACATAATAATTTATTATTAATTTTATTCATTATTTATTACTATTATATTTATATTATATTGTTAGTATTATTATATGTATGTAGTATCGTGGAAAGATTGTCCAAGAAAGGTTTCGTAGATGCCGACAAGCCGAAAGGGTCGGAAAACTTCAATGGGCCAAGCGGCTGATCAATATATCGTCGTTACCTATCCTCGTGACCCTGATCGCGAACCGTTACGGAACACGTGCGTGCTGGGGGTATGAGAAGTTGACAATCATGAATGAAATCACTTTCAATTTCTAGTAATTCTGATAATATCTTATATATATAACCTTGGTAATGAATGAAACAATATATTGTTTGTCGTACGTAGAGTGATATGCATAATCGGTAAATACTTCTTATGCTGCATTGAATCTATGGAATGTAAGTAAATAAATGCTTCAGGTGGAATATATCCGGACTTGCAGGCATCTTCGAGATGCTGTTCGGTTTGAAAGCTAGAACTAGGAATATATGAATTATGTGGAATATCTCGTATCTTATTCCAAAAATCACGAGCTAATATCAACGAGCTAATTGTTATACTAATAATGCTTCATCGTTCATCGTGTTATTGTTTACATATTTTTTGGTAGAAGTTGATATTTTGTAGGCATTTGAATATGCTTTCAAACATTTACGTTCAAATAGACGTATTTGTTTCACAAAACTGACAGACAGATTAAACTAGCCAAAAATGTATAATATATGATAAAAATATGACATGCAACTAGATGAAATCATGGGTCTAATTATTAATTTGTAATATATGATTCATAACTTAATAACTTATCACATATGACATAAACTTCTCAAACTGACGAAAGCTACGTTTTCACAATGTTTCAACTTCGTCTACTCAATTTTACATAAGTAAATGACAATTGAAGATAATGCGATATTCGACTGTTTCTATTTATTTACGGCTGAACGAATTAGTCAATGCTAATGACACGGGGTTCGAAATCAGTAACAGGACGGCCACAGCATGCATGCCACGGCTATCGAAACAATAACGAAATAGTTTCTCAGGCGATAACCCCTCCAGATGGACAAAATACTAATTGTCAAACCCTCCCAAATCAGTGCCCGACACACTTCTATTGCGATACTCTAACCTGTTATTTTATTGGTTTCATGTGCTAAAATAAATCAAATCTTAAAGTTCAAGTTTTTATTCACTTTGCTTACCGAAAATTCAAACGACGCGAATTTCTATGTCTTCGACGTGACATGATCAACGGCATGATTCTAGCGTGCAACCGTCGTGATCTTCTCGCTTTTACCTCTAGAGAGACGTGTTGCTCGACGGAAAGAGAACGAAAAGTTTACAAAATATACGCCAATGTCGTAACAAGTGGCGATTAATCCCTGGTATAGTGATTTAATAAATCGCTTCTCGATCTCTTTGCCGATGATTTTTACACTTATTAGCAACGAAACTTATTATACTATTTTTTATTTGCAAATATTTATATATAAACAGATTAAACTAGTGAGAAATGCATGATATACGATAAAAATATGATGTGCAACTAGATGAAACTATGGGTCTAATTAATAATTTGTAATATATGATTTAAAACTTAATAACTTATTATATATATCATAAACTTTTGTAATATAAAAGTTAATCTTCGATTGCTAATAACTTTTTGAAAAACCAATGAATAATCGGAGATGGGGTTTTGCACACTTTCTCGGACTGACAAAAACTACGCTTCTATATTGTCTCAACTTCGTGTACTCAATTTTACACGAATAAATGGCATTTGAAAATAATGCCATAATCGACGGTTTTTATTTATTTACGGTTGAACGAATTAGTCAATACTAACGTGTAAAATCTCATTTGATATAAATGTTTGATGCATAAAATTTTTATTTGAAACTTTTTGTGACCCGATTATTAGATTCCATGTTTATGTGCAATAAATCTATTTTCTACAAATGTAAAGATTGTTCACGAGGTCGATGCAAGATATCTCAAGTGACAAACACATAAAATTTGTTCCTGAACATGATTTGTATAAGTTTGCGGAACAAAATTCAAGAAGATCTCACTCTTTCCTGCCCGCTCCTTTACAAGCATTACCTGCTTGCAATAGAAGTGTACAGCAAGGTACTCCCGTTGCCACCTTAGCATCGCTTCCACAATAGCCGAAGGGATTAAACTCTTCCCAATGATTCGCCACCAGATACCCAGCCCACATCGGAGCCCCATATAAAACATGGGACCGGACGACTCCCTCGTACAACCGGCTGACTCCGACCTCCACAGAGCCGAAATTCGACAGAAAGCCGCATAATGCGTTCGCTGCTGTCGTCACTTTGGAGATCAAAAGCTTTCTTAATACAATACCATTCGTTGCTTCATTTCTTCACGTTACAAATTTGGTCGTTACTAAACGCTGGGTTATTGGTTATGCAATTTTATTTCAATTCTCTCTTTCTCTATTTTCCGATAACAAATTGAAACCGATGTATGTACGCACGTAAATACAGACCAGTATTGGATGTTATTGCTTTATGATATTGATCAGAATCTGTATCAAAGTAAAGCTTTATATATGGTGTCAAATTCGCGTTTAACGTGATACAGCTGTCAATGTCACAATTGTTTTGTTTTTGAAATTCGTCGTTGGGTATTCCATTTGATTGATGAAAATTAAATTTATTATTCATTTCGGGAGACAATGTTTTAAATTATAAGATGATGTGATCGGTATTTAAAGCAGTTGCAAGATAATTTTGATTACAGTAATTGGAGATCATAGAAAAACAAATGATAAGTACATTTTTATTAACTTTCTGAAGACCTTTAAAGTCTCACTTTTTTTAAATATTATAGCGAATCGAAATAAGGTACTACGAATATATAGAATAATAATAGAAAATGCACCATGGTATGGGGATAATTACCCATTATCAATTAGTATCTTAATGTAGAAGCAGCACAATAGGAGCATTATACGGACTTCTGTAGATTGAAAAAGAGGAAAAGACCTCATAAGGCTCCATTATGAACGACACATAGAGGTTTAATGCAGAACTAATGAGAAGCAATCTCAATTGCGTCAATCGCTCACGTAATGAAACTACTGATTGGTCTCATAAGAAGATTAGACCATATCGTGATATGTACTGTAGATAAAATTTGTTATGTTTCACTGAAGTAACACAATTGCATTTTTCAAAAAAACATTTATTAATTTATCGAAACCCTTTTTAAGACTGCATGACAAGAATTGACGTCTCTTAAATTTCTGACTATACATGTGTATTTATAGAATACCTCAGTTAAAGAAAAGGGATGCAATGACGATTTCCCGCTAGTCTTGCCATGGTCAGCAAGGCTGCACGTTATTAAGTGTTTATTAAGCAAAAGTTAACTCACCAAGATCGTGATTCACAATAATCTAGAGTTAACGAATTTACTTTCAATCTATCTAAAAAAAGCACTTAACTTCTGTATTTGAGAAATGTAGGATGATTCATGGAAAACGTGTAGTTATTCGACGGTTTAGGAAAAAAGTTCCTCTTTAAAAATCTAAAAAATAGTTGACAAGTTAATAAAGTTTGTATAATTTACAAGTATAATTATTAAGATAAATAATATTTTAACATCTTTTAATATTTTAATATCGTAACAAGCAATATTTTTCAAGTTACAAAGGTAGTGGAAAGATAGAAATAGGATAGAATCTTGAATGATTAGCTAATTAGAAATTTTTTCTACGTAACAATAAAATAATGGTCAATAAAATAGAATAGCAATAAAAAATGGAAATGTATCAATAAGAATAGCCGTTGCTATATACACACTATACACGGCCAACATATCAACAACTACTAACGGCTAAGTACTGACATTCGCGGATGATACGGCTGTACTAGTCAGGCATGCTAATCCAGAAACAGCAATCATATTACTACAAGAGCATGTCACAAAAATAGAAAAATGGTTGGACGATAAACAAATAAAAGTAAATGCCAGTAAATGCAAGCATACTACATTTACACTACGAAAAAGAAAAACCATCAAATATCCAATTGAATCATATTGAATCAACTATTGACAAAATACGAATAAAAGGACAATGGATGTACTGACTAACTGGTCGAAATTCTAAACTCAGCACAGAAAATAAATTCAAATTTACAAAACGATAATAAAACCGCTTTGGACGTACGGAATTGCACTATGGGGGACAATAGCAACGAGCCACATAAATAAACTACAGTCATTACAAGCAAAAATACTCAGAACAATAGTCAACGCCCCATGGTATGACAGAAACGAGGATATACACAAAGACCTAAAAATACCAATTGTCAAGGAAGAAATCGGCAGATAAGCAAGAAAATACAAGGAAAGAATGGCAACACATCCAAACCAGCTGGCTGGTGAAACGAGCAAATCCCATATAGAAAGAAGACTAAGAAGAAGACATTCAACTGACCTCACTAAAGAAATAAAATAGACAAACTGGAAGATGGTTCCTGTTGAGGGTAACCATCCACATGGTATTTAGCAATAAAGTTGTAAAAATTTATCAAATGTCCTGTTGAACAAATTGTAAAACACAAAGTAAAATAAAAAAGAATGTATGTCATAAATGTAACTGCTTAATTCTCTAAGAATTTATTGATAACAGCATTAAAGAATTACTAGTAAAAGAAAATTTGTAAGTAATTTATTTATTTTACATAAATATGCAATTCAGAAATGCTACATGTGTATGCAATATATATTTAACAAGTAGGATGTTTGATTAACAATAATACAATTAATAATAGTAACTATTAAATTATATCATTTTATTTTTCTATATTTTCGATTCAAGACACTGCATTCATGTTCATAAAGTTTTGATTTAATATATAAATCAAAAAATTCCAATATTATATAAACATATTATAAATAAACAATACTAATACTTTGATTACTAAATTTCAATAATCAGGCTTTTCTGAAATGACAAAATGTTTCTCAGACTTCAATAAAGAAATCAAATTTTTTTTTATTATCTATTAGTAATCTTCATTTTTAATTCAAGCAATTCAAGCAAATGTTATTTTCCAGTCATCAGGCTTCAAAAGACGCACAACACCTAAGTAATTATGAAATATAATACAAGTACTTCTAATATGACTGTACAGAATTATATATCTGGATAAGAAGGTGTTGCGATTACTACCTCTAAGAAGGTTCTGTTTAGCACTCAAATGTCTTTTATCTCATTGGCAAGACTTGTATCTTTTCTTTGATACATTGAAGTACCCGTAACTGCTCAACTTCAGTTACCTTGACGATTTTCGTTCATCTTGTAAAAATATATAGAACGTTTGATGTTTACTGTTCCAGGGAGGCATAAGTGTCGAAAAGAGTGGCCAAGCTTACTATCTGTTCTTGGATGCATTGGTTGCATTGGTTTTTGATTCCTTTAATTATGATGAGTTTGGCTCATACTTTAATTGATGGACCAGGATATACGACAAACATCGAATTGTCAACAACGTTGTAAGTATCGAATAAATTTTAATTTTTCTCGAGGATGTTCAAAGTTAAGTAATTGTAATAAGTTTTTACAGGATGTTATGAAACTACGACTCTATGCGAAATGTGTTTTTATTAGATATAGTCAGAAATTGTTTAAAAATTGACCGGAATTTGATTTTGATAATTAATAATTAATAATTAAATATTTAATAAAATTTTACATTTTAATACGAGAAATAGTTACAGAGAATTAAAAGAAAATTTTAGTACATTGAACAGGAAATAGAAAATAAAAAAAAATATTTAACCAGAAAATTTCCAAAAGTTGTTAAAATAATTCAGGAAAATTCTAAGAATAAATAAAACAGTTTATTTTCTTAAGCGTACTTTTATGTTCAATCTTTATACTTGTAGCGGAACGCGATCGTGATCTATCGTTCGAATCTCACCAAGGACATCGTTTACCGGTAACTGTCTAACTTCACAACAATTTAATCAAACATAATCGAACATAAAAACGTCATCTCGACCTCGAGCGACGATGACTTATAGGTGACAGGAAGCATAGACGGTTACATGTCATAATCAACGAGCGAGCGTCAAAAAGCGACAAAAGCGATCACAGAACGTCAACACACTTTGTGAAAGTGTATTTAGACGATCGATGAAATAAAGGTTTTAATTATCTGACCACACACACTCACGTCCTATTATTAACCTACTACAAATTCAAGAAGAAATGATATTTCGTTGTTAGCGTAACGTGGAGAAAGTTCTCATGGAAGGTCAGGTTAAGCCCCGCGTTTGATGACCATAAATTAATTCAATGTTCCAACGAGTTAACGCGAAGAACGAAAGAGGAATGCAAGAATGGAAGAGGACCATCCAGGGAATATGTCTACTGTCTTTAGGGAGAATGAAGTTAACCTCATTGTTCCCCTTAGAAGTTAACCTTGTTCCTGAGAAATGCAAGATGTACAGAAAGTATAGAAACGTAAAATTTCAATATACTATACGTTCAATATTGAAACCAAATATCGAGGAATACAATGTCTATCGCAACGTAAATTTTATTTGGAAATTATTTAGAGAACTGTATCTGGAGGACGAGGGTAAGAAGAACGTCTCGAGGTTGCGTTATAAACATGAATAGAAAAGTTTTCCATGTTATAAACCTTCAGCTTTTACGAGCACGCAGGATAAGGGACGCCGTCTGACGCCTGCGCAGATCTTCACCAGGATCCACCGATGGTGATTCATTAGTTTGAAAATAATTTAGCATAAGGGAGGTCGAAGTTAAGACGATCAACGAACGGGAAGATAGAAAATCGAATTTAGAGATGAGGATTAGACTTGGAACTTTTTTAATACAGTTAGGGAATGTGTTCATCCAACGTCGGATAAAAAATACGTTTTTGTTTGTACATTTGTACTTTTAGTGAAATTTATTTCATATTTATGGAATTTCCGTTACTTGAGTAATGCGTTCTAGTTTCTCCTTTCTTCAACGCTTTTAGGACCAAATTGGTACAACCAAAACACCTGACTCCATTTCTACTAAAATTTATGCGTGGAACTTCTTACGTTTTCCTATTCTATGAAATATTATTCACTATCGCGATACAAAATTATGTTCTTAAATAGCATTTTCGATAAATCAGTAATTTTTGCACTAACTTGACATGATTAACAAAAAGTCTAACAAATTTTCTTTTGAATTATATCAATCAAGTATGGGCTATATGGTTCTCAGCTTCCTAGAATAACAGTAATATTTAATATCGCATTAGGCTAGCAAAGATTCTTGTGAAAACTCTGTGCAGCTTAAAAAACTCATGTTTTAAGGATTAGAACGAACGAGTTGGTTAAGAGATGGCAATAAGCTGAAAGATGTAATTACTCGAAGAAAGGAAATAGAGAGTATCGAGGTCTGTGCAAACGTATCAGATAACCAATCTTTTTAATTTTGTAATATAATTATGCAAGGGAAAAAATCGTTGAATACTTTGCTCCTCGTAAACCCTTATAACAATAATCCTGATGGAGAAACTCTATACGAACTTTTTAATCTTATGAAAAAAATGAACAAATGAAAATATTCTCATGTTTCTGTATTTGAAGTTGTATTTGAAATTATCAGGACTCATGAAAAATAAATAAAAATACTGTTCATACCGTTGCGCTATATTAATATGGCGAAGTTTTTTATTACTTCTTTTACTATGAAGAATAATATAGGTCTAATACAGACTTAGAATAATATGTAAATATTTGAATGTTTTATTATATAAATTATTATTAAAATTGGTGTTATCTGCATTAGAACTATATAGACATTAGAACTATAACATGGAGGTATTCTTGTTTCCATTTGTACGCGTTATAGTATGATTATTATAAACTAGCATTTGGTCCATATGTTTTCTATAATATAAAATTACATAGTTTTAATTCTTTATTTTTATAAAGTACACTGAATTAATATTCAGAACTAAATGAATTGAGACTCTCGTCTCTTGGGATGAGAAGAATAGAGGATGGTTTATTAATTTAGGCGGGAAATTTTTGGGGTAAAATATATCGTATCTGTGAGATGATAACATTCGATGGTTATAGATATAATATAGATATAAAATTTTTATGCAAATTTGCGTTCTCGTGGATGCAAGTAGCCACGAGAGTATTCATATTTATACATATAATGTAATCTGTTTTGTTTTTAACAGTTACAATGAGCATTCTGCTTGTTGAATATTTCACGCGTTTCTGAGCCTCTAAATTCCGCACATGCATGAAATCCGCAGTCCAACGATGGTCATAATAATATTTGATTAATTTCAACAAATTGCGAAGAAACTAGATATCATATCCCTTGCACGAATATGGCTCTGATTAATTCTCCAACCCATTTAACGCTCAACCTTTCCAACACGAAACATTTTCTAACTAAACAGAGGACCAAGGACGAAAGAGAAAAGAAACTCTTTCCATTTTTCTTCGAATCGTGGGATTTTCAAAAAATATCCAGTGAGAAGTGAATAAAACGTCGGTCGTAAAGATTTAAAGAGGTTAAGACAGGTGCTGTGACAAAAATTCTTGTGTGACTAAAGTTACTTTTGCAAATAATATAGAAATAATTTAACAATTTCGTTTGACTATAATATATACAACATCGTTGTTTGAAGAGATGAAATTTAAAAAGCAGAATATCGTAGCTTAAAAGCGATAACTGATTAAACAAAATCGAATATTTACATTGAATGTTAGCGGGATTTTATCAGAGAATGCTCTGGACATAATAAAATATTTCTGGGTGAAGGTAGAGTAATGATGAAGATAGATGTAATGTTTATTTGGTTTATTCACACTATTTAGGTGATCACAATGAACATATAAGTTTATATTATACTGAGAACACTGCATTCAGAGTGAATATAGGCTGCGTGTAGTCTAAGTGTGAATTGTGTGAGAACTGTTTGAGTCAAAGGTTATTGCAAGACTGACTAGCTAAAACTCTTGGAAGACGCCCTTTCTTCCTTGGCTCTTGGACCCTACCCTGGGTCCTGTCCAATGGTGTTCTTCTCTCTATGGTGTCCGCGAGGTGGGGATCTATTCCTACCAATTTTGTGACTGCTGAGCTTCGTGGGTGTACTCTTCTGGTATTACATATGAATACCAGATTACAGCGGAACAGTCGAGCAATGAGATTGTTAGTTACCCTCTTTACGGGGTTTGCAATGTAAAGTATACAACTTGGCAGGTAAAAAATACCACCATCCCTGGGCAAGGCCATGTGCTCTTCGGGTCACAAAGAATGACCGCTCGAAATCCCGAACAAGTTGTTCAGAAAAGTATTTGAATATTTGCAGACATCATTTAGGTCTTATAAGAAATATATTTAAATTACAATTTTATTCATAAGGGCAAAACGTTAATTAATTTACACGCGGAATATAAGAAGCTGTTATTAATTGAACGTAGGTTATAAAAAACAATTGGGTTTAACCAACTTACATTCAATGTATTTTGTTCTAAAACTAGTCCCTCAAGTTGGAAAACTTCACTGTTTACTACAGGTCACGAGGACCATCTCAAATAATTCATAAGGACAGGCCCGAGTTACATTTGTTCGCTATTTCTAAAAAGATTTGTCACTTCGAAAAACCTCACTATAGACACTAATTAAGATCATCAAAAGGAGATCCAACTTAAGTATTAAGAGATTTAAGTCTGTCCGTATCAATCAGGTAAATCTGTTGTTGAGAATCGTCATATAGCCACATGGAAATCTGTCTGTTGACACCAAAAATTTTCGCGAAGACCCCTCTCACCTGAAGTCCTCATCGCCTCAGCATAGGCACATTACCACCATTGTACGAAACTGAACAGCATCAAATTCTCCAGCAGAACGATTCCGAAATCTGACATTACTTTATACCGAAGTGTCATCATGATAAATTAGCTTCACCAAGTGCAGAAAACTCGCGTATCCCCGTTTGCACAAACACGTGTCTGAGCGGGAAGCTCAAAGAGATTAAAAAAACTATGGGGGTGAATGTGTTTTCTTGAGCTTGAGGTTGTTTGAAAAAGTTTGAAGATCATTTCTGGCAAAATATGAAAAATTATGGGCAGGAAGATGGGAATAATTAGAGTGGAATTGGTTGCGAAGGGATTGGAAGTAATTGCTGTGAGGGTGTTGAGGCGAAAGACAATCAAAGGGCCGGCGCACGCGATTGTTTGCGATGAAAGTGAACCAACTGTCGGCAAAGCCGTCGCGGTCACAACAAAATCTGCGAAATGGGGCACCACGAGGGGTGGCGGCGTCACGATCTTATGCTGCCGCACGAAGAAACTTCCTGGTAAGGGTGTAAACAATATTAGAGACAGAAGATAAGAATAGAAGTAAGATGAAGGTAGCAAAATATTATTTAAATGCTCAGAATTTGGGGGAAATGTCTTTTCGTTGCTGTTTAGTAAGAGTTGCTGATTTTTATGAATCATTTTTTCCGAGAAACTATGATTTTTTAGAGACTGGTTCGACCTTATCAAGATTTATATCGGATGTTTGGAAATAAGTGTTTACGATATATAGAACTCGATAAGTTTTGTTACCTAGTTAGTACAACTTTTTACATAACCGACTGTGGAATATTCAGTTTACTTTGTTACAACTGACGATAAGGTCGATAATTCGTATCTGTTGGTAACCTATGATCAATAGATATATTCTAAATTTTCTTTTTCAAATAGGGGTAAAAGATCTCGGTGATTTCGGTGTTACGCAAACATATACATTCATATACGTAATACGGTAACGTATAGTAAAACGGATATTTCTTTTATCTTTCTAAATACGAACTTACGTAAATAAATTCTGTAAAACAACAAACAAAGAATCTTTTTCAAGTCCCTACACTTTGATTTCTTTATCGCAAATAGACGACACTTCACGTGACTATCAGCGCTATATGACAAACCATGGTACTAGAATCCATCAGACGCGAACCATCAATCCTCGAACGAACAAAAACGAATAAAGAACAATAATGCGTTCTGTCGACGATCCAAGTCGAAATGGATCAGTGTCTGCGCTTAACATTGATTTCATGCGAAAATAGAAACAGCAGTGTCTATTAATTACTCCGATAACGGTACTTCTTCATCCGAAACACTCGAAGCCGTTGTGTCGTCGTTATTGTCACGTAATAAATGACGAGGTAGAAAATAAGAGAAAAAAAGGCGAATGAACAATAGCACCTTCGTTCACTTTATTAATTGACAACTCGGTTGTAGAATACAGACTGATCTTTTAACTAAAGGACTGGGGTTTTATATCTTCATTATGATTCGCATACTTTATGGGTGGGAGTTCGCTTACTGTTTTATTCCCATCGCTATCGCATACCTAAGTGTTATCAGCATATCCGGAAGTCAGCAGATACCTGGCTCTCGGGTGGCGTGAAAGTCAACAGATGCCTGGCTCTCGGGTGGCGTCAGTAAGATCTATCTGGACGTTACATTATCATCCTCCATCGTAAGGCATATAAAGGAAGGTAATCGTAGCGGTTAGCAAGGTCGACGAATATTTGATTTAAGCTCTGTAACAAAAATAAAATTATCTCTTGTGAGAAATTTTATTTATTTGAAATGTAATATTTGTTCAAATATACAACGTAATGTTCGTCTTATAATAATAAGAAATGTAGTATTAATATGTGAATCATTCAGAAGACACTAATTGTTACGTCGCGTAACACAACCTTCGACCACCCAGCGGTCAAGATGTTTACCAGATGCGCACAGACCCTTCTTGTAGCACTCAATAGACCTAGGGACCCATCATAAACAATCTATTGTAACATTTAGGATTCTCGAGTCGTTCGAGGATCTCTTTTAGCAGTCATCCTGTAAAACAGGTCCTAGATTTATTGATCGTTCCAGAGGAAAATAGAAACAGCGAGTTTTACCAGATCCTAATTTTCCCATGACCAACGTTTAGTTGAGGGTAGTCACCACTTACCCACACTCCTGACTTCTTAGTTTTTAGCTATCCAGTTAGCATCAACTCACTTTCCTATCGAAAAGAGACATCAACGAATCAGCTTTCCCTGTACTTTAAGACACATCCAACAAGAGTCTTCCTTTGCATCAACGTCACAACCAAAAGATTACTTTCGAGTCAACCGTCATATACCTAACTTCTGACAAGTCCTTCGTCGTCACATTTACTTACTATGTTTAATGAATCATAATAACGCACTTCGTCCGAGTAACGAAACTCGAGTCTCAATACGGTATTACCATTCGACCGTGAATTCGTCGCTAGCTCATCAATTATTAATAATTTTATTCCTCGATATTGTACCGTGTAGTTCTAAGATATCAAAAAAACCTGTAAATACGCGAGATAAGTGTTGTAAATATAGTGACTGTTAACCCTGTAAAACCTGTGTTATAATCAATCAACCACCCCTATTCTCCTAGCCGACATCAGGGGATCAGCTGTGCCGCGGCGTCGATTATTGCAGTCGGAGCGAGAAGTTACGCCTCTCGCTGACGCTCTTCTTCGTGACCGCGTCTCTCCGTGAACGGTTGAAAAAACACTGATCATGTATATAAATCGATCAAGCTCGAAAAATGAGTGTTACTAAAATACCTATGAGCTCCATAAATTTCATTTGCTATTTTTCATTTAAAAATTCTAAAGTGCTGGAAGCTTCCTTATCTCATAATTACAGTCAAGATTCTTAAGAAGAAGCAAGTTTTCCATGTTACAAAGTTCTTTACTTTCATAATTTGATAAAAAATTTCTAATTAAGTTATTTCTCTATTCTGAACTTTCCAAAGCTACGGAACCAAGAGATAACCAACCTTCCATTTAACGAATAACTACAATAATATTATAATTCAAATTACAATGAATTAACGATAATTATAACAATAAAAAGAAAGAACTGACTTTCAAGATTCTCGAAATACACTGAGAAAAACTTATCTCTTATAAAAAAAGCAAGATCAATCTATTACAAGAAGTTTCTTAATGCATTTAATGCGCTCTTATATACTGACAAAGAAATATTCAAACTCACATATTCAAAAAATTATCCAACTTTGGGGGATATGTGGAGGAAATATAAGTAGCTGTTGAATGACTAACTCCTTATTCACACTGCAATAAACATACTCATCCTGCAACAAACGCCTTAATCTTCATTTCTCTATACTACTCGTAATATGGTCAGGATAACGGTTAGGGAGGAATGACGAGGAAAAGAGGTCGGGATGATTAAGGAAAGAGAATTTCGAGATTAGGACGTTTGTTGCAGGATAAGGCTGTGATGTTTATAGCAGTATGAATAAGGAGTCGTTCATCAAACAGCATACTTACATATCCTCACCACTAGACTATAAGGATCTACCACTTGTACAACGCCATCAAGCTGCAGAAACGACAGAAGCTCCCATTAGCGGCTTTCTAACACACCACGAGTGTTGAACTTCGGATGTTTTTGACAATTTGAAATAAAATCTTGACCTTTTCAAGTGTTAGAAGCTGGACCTATCGACGGCTTTCGGAGGATGATCGACTTTCTCTAAAATAGGAGCAGGGGCTGAAGAAATATGGCAAGAAGAGACTCACGCTGAAGTTTAACCACAACCTACTGATCACATTTATTGGATCTAAGTGTGGAGGTTGCTGACAATTTCGGAAAAAGAGGAAAGACGTCACATCATGAGTACTGAACTTCAAAATTCTCTTAGTTTTGAAAAATTCCTACCTTCCTAACATTTAATCAAGCTTCTACCTAATGATTTTGACAGAGATAGAATGAAATTACGATCACTTATCAAACAAGTAGATTCTATATTCGAATTGGCGAGACCTTCGCAAAAGCCATTGTTACTATTTGTAAAAAATAAAATAGTGGGAAAAGCTAGGGACCAAGTCGATATTCATTGTAACCTTACGACACGGGAGAAAATTTTCGACTTGTTATTAAACTTGTATCAAGATAAGGAATCATTAGATCAATTAATGGAGGAATTAAATTCTATCGGACAAATACTTAACGAAAGTATATCACAATATCATCAACGGTTAGAAGAACTTCAGTCTAGAATCCTAGGTACAATCCATTCCGCAGATAGTGAAGGTAATACACTAGCAGGGCGTGTGGCAATAATCAATGAAATGACGTTAACACGTTCACGCAGGCGCGTACCACCGGTTGCACACGCTTGAATGTTCCATCTGACGGTACGTAGCAAAAACAATTAGTTTTGTAACTAGAAAAAATTGCCATATACTTGAAAATATAAATAATGGATATTTAACGTATATTAATTGAAAAAAACTTGAAATTTTGTTTTGCGCGTCTTATCTTAACAAAATAAGTACGGTGTTTGAAAAATCAATAGTAGCGCCGATAAAGTAAAACACGAATACGAGCGCCGTCCCACGCCGAGAAACGCAAATAACAGTGCCGACTTTAATCGATAATAGGCAAACTGAAGTTCTTCCAATATCCCAAATACAAATCGTTACAAGTACGATAAGGAATTTTAATAATTCCGTGTAATCTTTGAAAGAAACAGAAGATGCAATGAATATCAACATGAAAATTTTTAATAACACCTAAGAATTTTTGCGATGGTTTAACCAGTTCTATGGACGAATTCGAATTAGTAATTGCGCCAAATTACAGAAATCTACCAGTAATATATAAATTAATTACACGCCAAAGCATGATGATAAAGGGTCATGTTTAAAACCATAAATTTTAAAACCTGAATCCTTAAATTCATACTTCAAGTATAATAAGAAGAAGCTCAACGAATTCAACAAGATGCTAACTCAACATTTCAAGGAGCCGTTCATCATAATTCCTGCTATTTAGTTTTAATCACTCACGAAAATTGCTGCTATTGGTCGGGATCATTCCACAGTGATGGTTATGTACGAGAGACACGGAGAAATTCGAGCTTTTTCAGAACTTGCCATAGATCAACGTCAACTGGAGAATACCCTACCGTTTACAAATAGATACTACAATCTTCGACCAATCAACGCACTCAGATCCCGAAAAGGTACAATGCCCCTTAACTATGTATTTCAATTATTATGAACTGCCCAAAGAATAACAATACACATAGATTACTTTAATTTTAATTAGATATATCTGCGAATTATGTAAATAATACATAAAATATATATAACATAATAGTAATCAGCAATAAGTTATAAAATATATATTATAATATCCTTTAATTTATATATCTATTTATAATCATAGAAGAGG
Source organism: Bombus superbus (assembly GCA_014737385.1). Taxonomy (NCBI): domain Eukaryota; kingdom Metazoa; phylum Arthropoda; class Insecta; order Hymenoptera; family Apidae; genus Bombus; species Bombus superbus. The sequence continues at coordinate 18,599 of JACXIK010000070.1, forward strand.
AACAGACTATAAAAGTGAAATATGTCAAAAGTGAAAGGTTGTCAAGTAATGGAAAAACTTTTAATTGGAAAATAATATGTGCAAATAATGTTTTACATAGGCGCTATACATAAAACACTGACAATGTAAAATGAACAGGTAGTCAGTTCAGTCAACAACAGGTAGTCTGCGCGTTCGTTAGAAGCTACTCCGAACATACTGCTGATCTCTTCATCCCCGATATTTCATGTGAAGTTCCGATAATTTAATCTCGTAGCTGACCTGAGGGAAAACGTATCTCACCTCCGACATTTCTCCTTTTCAAAACATTCACGTTTATTCTCCTATTTTTTGCAACTTTTATACTACTGCAGATTTTTCGAATGTTAATCGGGTTTGAAGAGAATCAATATTTTCATTTATAATTATGTTAAATACTACATGCCTTTATGTGGTATATTCTCATTATTTTTACAACTTTTCCTCTATTAATGTAAATCCACGTGATATATTTAACTTCTTCGCCGAATTTGTGTAATGTTACAAATTTAAAAAAGCATTAAAATATACACATGAGATCACGCGAATTCTACGAACAATTAACTTTTTTCTTTTGAGAGAATAATATTATCATTCTATGTTTGAAGAAAAAAAAATATTTCTCTTCAGAACTTCTGTTTTTACGGTATAAAAACGAGACATACCTATTGCTTACAAAAATAAGAATCACGTGCTACATGCGCAAAGTAAGTTTACATTACAATTACGTATAATGGGTAAAAACTAATAAACCGAAAATTTCTTAACTAAATTGTGCATACATGGATTCACCGTGAACGGTTTTCATTTGAATATGCAACTTTCGATAAAAATTTCACGGCTGATGATAAATACAAGTAAAATGTTAAGCTATTTAATAAATGCTTACATGCACTCTAGTTATTTGCGTTGTTGAATATGCAATTGCTGATGCAATGAAAACATAAAATCCCCCAGGATTTAACTGTAATATGAAAATTCTCATTAGTGTAATAATACTGTAAAACGTGTAGTCAGAGAGGTGTTTTACACAAATTAGGTATGCATTATATGACATATACAACTGTTTCCTATCAGCCGTAACTATGAGCAAAACAGACAATTTTCGTTTCATGGGAAGTATTCATCTTACATGTCTACAGCCCTATAAACATCCCCACACGTATTTTATAAATATATGCTAATACAAGCACCAATTAGAATGATTCTGTTTTCCATGATAAGCCACTCTCTTAAAATTGGATGATCGGAGGGTACATGTATAAATGTACATATAAGGCTTGGTGTAAATGATGCAACCATGTTACAATTTGATATCTCTGTTCAAAATATATACACTTTTCTCTCATAAATAATTGGTACTTCAAAATATCACCAATGTCTATGTTCACCTGTTTGTAAATTGGAAATGGCATCAATGATTTTCCTCGCTTAAACGAGAATTAATCTTCTGTACCATTACATTTTCGAGTAAACACCAACTTAATGTAGAAGTGAAAACTAAATTCGTTAAAATTCCGCTAAAGCAAAATACCCATAGGCAAGTAATCAAACTCCTAAATGGTTGGTAATCTGTTTTTATTTGTTCCGTGAACGAGATCAAATTTCTCGTCCTATCTCTCGGAAAATTGGAAATTCGAAACATTCGCAGACAATACATACTCAGAGATCAGGAATCAATCTGCGATCTTCCCTAGTAATAATTTCCTAAGTAATTACTAATTACCACTAATTGTGGATAAAATAGCTCCGATGTCATTCATCGATATTGTACTTAAATGCTTTAAAGACGTGTGTGTTACACTATATACATAAATATATATCGAAGAAAAATATCATATACAATGTTCATGTCGCATTCGCTTGTTCATGACAACAAATATTTATCTTCGATAATACCCGGCTTTATTGTCCAGTAAGCCTTGAACGTTAATTGCGTATTAATCGGCGGAACGAGCCATTACCGAGCTGAGTTTACTTCAACGATCTTAGATCGACCTCTTGCGAAAAGACATTATTTATTCGTCCAATTCGTTCGATCTACGATCTACCAGCATAGAAGGTAGTCTTGAACAAACGACGAATTCAAACGAATTCTCATGAAACGTTCGCAACAGAATCAATCATGCATTTTAATTTATGTACAAATAGGAAATAAAGTAAAATTGATGAAATAATTCAAGAAGCATACAGTGAAATGCAAAAATATAACAATAATAAAGGACTAAAACAGACTAATTAGGACTTTCCTTTTGCTGTACATGAAGCTGGGAATAATAAAATTATTCCTTTTATTACCTAAGCCGAATCTACTTGTATTTCCTTATTAAAAGCTAGACTTAATATCCGTCCACAGTAATAATGAAAAAAGTTAGCAATATGTACAAACGCAGTAAAATCTTGTTATTCGAAATTTCTTATAACTTATTTCTCAATAATAGATTTCAAAGTTTCCGCGATTAAAGCAATCTACAAACATTATTGATTTTTACAAGAGTATACTTCAACGCATTCTACAAATTAATTTTCAGTCATCTGATATACCAATTCTCTAAACGTCTACAAGATCTACATTGAAAATATTGTATTATAACCAAGGTGCGTACATTCTGTCACATTATATAATCAAAATATTATATTAAAAAGAATATATTTATCAACAGACTACTGATTTTATAAAAATGTGTAAGTTTTACAGACACAACTAAAGTAGAACCTAAACAGAGACTCATCTTACCATCTTACAGAATTATACAGTATATAAATATTACGTAGTAGATAATATTACGTGTATTGTGCACGTATATGTCTTAAAATTTAACATCTTAAATGTACAAAAATTGAAATTTGAACTTTCCATTTTTATTACTCATCATTATATTTCAACACTTAAATCAGACAGCGTATAGTATTGTTTTTTTTTCTGAAACATGTGAAGGCCAAATGGCAAGGCTTTAAACCAAGGACATAACCTCTGTCCAGAAATGCCAACTAAGTATCACTAAAATAACGGTAAAAATAATTCCGTCAGAAATCACGTAAGAATATAATAATTTATATGAAATCTTACGATAAATTCAATACTCTCTTTTTCGGCTTTAATAATGATCGGACGCTTTTATTGTTCCTCACGAGCAGACAGCGTATGGTAACGCTCATTTAGTTTTTCTTACACGCTTGTAACACCAATACGGTCCTACGAGATATTCGCGCACGCTGTTCATTGGTTCTCCATTTATTGGTTCTTGCTTCAGATGTCGATGACACTGAAGTAAAAGACGCCAGAGTCGTGCGGAGCTCATACGCGTGAAGACCTCGACGAGGTTGGACGCATATTACGAGATACGAGTCGTATTCCTCATCCAATTTTCTTATCGTGACTTTACTATACTATATACTATACTTGTTACGGCGTAGGGCCCACGCCGGGGCATCCCTAAGTGGTCAAAATGGTTAGCAGATGTGTAAGACCCCTTGTTGAGAGGAGACGCACAATACACTTAAAAAACACTACCCCCATTAACTGACCACCCAAACAGTCAAGTTGGTCGGATTCAGATTTCCCAAATTATAGCATGAAACAATTAGCGTTATTGCTCGTCCTAGACACTACTCAGACCCGACTGGTCTTTCCCAAGGTTCCCTCGCCTTCACCCACGCCAATTTTGGCGGCAAATCCGCTTTCTCCGCCGATTCCTGGACACACCCAGGAATCGGACTCGCCCATTATAAAAGGCGTAAGCCAACAGGCAAACGTGCCATTCTCACATTCAGTCATTCAGGTAATCCTTCTCTTATCTCAGGGCAGAATCCTTAAATGTCTCACGTCGACAGTTGTTGATCCAAAATTACGACGTTGTGTATTAGTGTATAAAGTAGTGAGAATATATTTAATGTTCACGTTAAACCTGTGTCGCAATCATTCAACTACCCCTATTCTCTCAAACGAAATCAGGGGCTCATCGGTTCCGCGGCGTTGACTATCGCAGTCATAGTGAGAACTTACAATTCTCACTGACACCCATCGTCGTGATCGTATCTCTCCGCGACCGCTGAGTAACATTTGGTCCTTCGAGCCGGATCACGTGTGCTAAATCGAAACGTGAAGCAGTGAAGTGAACAGTGTACACGCCAGTGACATCAAAACCATACAGTGCTACGTGATTCCAACATAATCATCAATACAGCGACACAGCAACGAAGTCAATAGTGCGACGTGATTACATTACTACCATCATCGCAGCAATCGCTAGCAACGAATCGGATCTCGACAACTTCAACTCCGCATCATTACGAAGGTTGCCATCGAGAAGGAAACATCTCATACGCGGAACAGACACACGGTGACGAGCAACAATTAATCTTTCAACAACAAGGTAAGCTCGTTCATTGCATTGTTAAATCACAGTCCGCAGTAACAATGGCGAACGCCGACAAAATTAGTTCCTTGCGTCGGAAGCGAGGCCGTCAAATCGGCCGACTCACCACCTTAACGAAAAGACTCGACGATTTAGAACAGTCCAGTCGACCGAACATGTCCGAATTGAAAATATGCGAGAAACAACTTAATGACATTTGGACCCAATTCAATCTCATCCAAGACGAACTAGAATATTTGGACGAAGAAGAAAGTGCGCGCGAACCCGAAATATCTAACGAATACTACAATCTAGCAGTGCGAATACAAACTCTCATCGATGTCACACTACCAGCATCAGCGTCGAGACCGTCAAGCCGCGATTCAGCCGATGTCACCGAGCCGGTATCGTTAAAATTACCGGAAATTCAGGTGCCCACGTTCGACGGAACCATCGAGGATTGGGCTCCATTTTACGACGCCTTTTCATCCTCGATAGATCGAAATCGAAATTTGACAGCAATACAAAAATTTTATCACCTTCGATCAGCGTTGGTCGGGCCAGCCGCGCGAAGCATACAATCACTGGATATAACAGAGGGCAACTATCCAATCGCGATCGACGTGCTCAAGGAAAAATTCGATTGTCGTCGTCAGATCTGCATGCGTCATTAGACCTGATCCTTGATTATCCAAAGATCTCCAAGGAAACGCCGGAGGCCTTGGACGAGTTACTCGAAACATTCCAGATACATCTCCAATCGTTGGAAAAATTAGGGGAACCCGTCACGTCAAACGCGGTACTCATCCAATTCTTCACACGGAAGCTACCTCAGTCCACCATTCGCAAATGGCAACGCACATTACCAGACAAAAGAATGCCATCATATCAGCACTTAATAAATTTCCTCAAAACACGAGCGAACGGCGATAGAACGAACCCGACAGTGTCTGTGACGAAAACGACATCCGACAAAAACCCTCGTCCTCGCCAAGCTGCGCCGCGGATTCACACCTTCACTACAACATATGGGAGATTGGTGTGTCCGGCCTGCCACGGGCAACACGAAATTTGGAAGTGCGAAACCTTCAAGGCTAAGCCGGTCAGAACCCGCCGCCGAATCGCTAAAAACGCGTCGCTTTGCACTAACTGATGGGCACAGGACACTCCCTCACGCAATGTCCCGCCAGCTCGTGTAGAATCTGCAAACAACGACATAACACATACCTGCATCAGGAGCAAAATGACAAATCGCGATCAAGTGCCAACAGCCGATCATCGAACGCATCATCATCGGGCAGTCAGCATTCCAGCGGACGAGATTCACCTAGATCGCCAACACCCCGCTCGCCCCATCCTTCGAGATTCCCAGCTCCGCCGAGATCGTCGGCATCCTGTTCGCACTGTTCATCTAAACATTCAACTTCACCTAGTTCGCCCAAATCGAGCTCACACACGCCTCATAGAAAACCTCCCCCGACGCTTACGACGGGACGAAAAACTCATGCAAGTCACGATTCACGGTCCCCACAGACCAAACACACCGCATCAACACCACCGCCCAGCCATAATCGACAGAAGAAACAGTGACTACAACAGCCGACATCGTTAACAGGGACCGAACCACAGACAACGTATTCATCAGCTACAATTCCAGCAGAATCGTTACACCTTGACCTGCTAGTCACTGCACAGATCAACGTACTCGACGACAAAACCAACCCAATTCGTTGTAGAGCTCTGCTAGACACCGGCTCTAGCATGAACTTTATGACGAAAGGTCTCGCCAACTCGTTGCACCTCAACCAACGGAAATGTACCATGCCAATCGGCGTCCTCAACGCCTTGTCAACGGTTTCGACACGTTACGCCACAGCCACAATCACCTCCATCGACGGAACGTATCAGCGAACCTTAACATTCCTAATCGTCCCGACCATCTCGACGTGGATCCCAGATCAACCTGTGGATCGATTGACGATGGCGATACCCAAGAATCTCCAATTGGCCGATCCAAGCTTTCATAAGCCCGCTTCAATCGAGATTCCGTTAAGTGCTGGACCAACATTGGCATCCCTCTGCGTTGGTCAACTCGACATCAGCCAGTCGAACGGACCTGACTTACGTTTACAGAAGACGCGGTTCGGATGGGTTATCGGGGGGAGTCCGACGTCCCAAACAGTAGCGCACACCTTTCATGCCTCCACGACGTCGTTACAGTCCGACCTCGCTCGATTTTGGGAAATCGACGAGGGGCCGCATATTCTACGTACACCGGAAGACCTCGCACGAGCAACCCTATGGCACCATGGACCGAGATGATTACGGGGGCCTGAAGAAGGGTGGTCATCGTGGAGGCCAGCACCACTACCTGAAATCCTCGAAGAAAAACGCGCAGCATGTTTCTCAGCGAACCCCGTAGACAATAGCCTATTCATGAGGTTCGCATCATGGACAAAGCTCGTCAGAGTGGTCGCTCGATGCCTCCGCTGGAAACAAAAACGCGGAAGAGGGAATCTGTTGAACGCACAAGACCTGACAAACGCACATTACCGACTAATCAGGTCGCTTCAAGAGAGCCATTTCCCAGAGGAGACCAGAAACTTAAAATCGGACAAAACCACCACGATCAGGGGGAAGCTTCACCGACTCAATTCCTTCCTAGACAAGGACGGAATCCTGCGAGTGGGCGGTCGGCACTCTCTGATGCCATTTCACCAACGGCATCCAATCATTCTACCTAAATCCTCGGCGACGGGACTTATCATCGAGAACGAGCATCGCATACATTTACACGCCGGAACACAGGGGACCTTATACGCCCTCAGGAGACGCTACTGGCCTATCGATGGTCGGAGTCAGGTCTGGAGCACCCTAAGGAAGGTGCGTCCGTTGTCAACAAGCCGATCCACCACCAGTAAACTACATAATGGGAGACCTTCCCGCAGCACGGGTTACCGAAGCCCGGCCCTTCACGAACACTGGGATCGACTATTGCGGGCCGTTCTACCTGAAGGAACGCAAACACAGGAATCGTCGCAAAATTAAGGCTTACGTGGCCGTATTCGTGTGTCTTGCCGTAAAAGCAGTACACATCGAATTGGTCAGCGATCTCACCAGTGAGGCCTTCATCGCTGCCTTGCGACGAATCATCGCAAGGCGAGGATTGTGCTCCACCCTATACTCGGACAACGGGACAAACTTCATTGGGGCAAATCACGAATTGCAGGAAGTCCGACGCCTCCTGCAATCAGACGATCATAAGGAAAGAGTGCAGTCCTTCCTGTCCGAGTGGCACATCGACTGGCACTTCATCCCTCCCCGCTCACCACACTTCGGCGGCTTGTGGGAAGCGGCCATAAAATCGTTCAAGCGTCATCTCACTCGGGTCGTCGGCAACGAAACCCTAACCTTCGAAGATTTCAACACGCTCATCGTTGAAATCGAAGCCATCCTTAACTCCCGACCATTAACCCCCCTATCCACGGATCCCAACGACCTCCTCGCATTGACTCCTGGACATTCCCTCATCGGTGATTCATTGACGAGTTTCAGAGAGCGCGACTTCAAAGATGCACCGGCAAACCGCCTATCCAGCTGGCAACACATCCAGCAAATAAAGCAGCATTTCTGGCGACGCTGGCACAAAGAGTACCTCAATGAACTGAACATCAGAAATAAATGGAACCAGGGCTCTCACAACATTCATGAAGGTTCCATCGTCATCATCAGAGATGACAACATCCCTCCAATGCAGTGGCCCATGGGTCGAGTCATCCAGGTTCAACCCGGTGCCGACGGAATCATCAGAACTGCCACCGTCCGGACAGCCAAGGGCATCTTTAATCGAAGCATCAAACGCCTAGCGCCATTACCGAACAGAACAGAACAAACCGATGTCGCGCCTCCAAAATCGAGCCAAGCAAACCGTACAATTACTAAATCTTACATATCTGTTGATCATTGATCGGTACCCTCTCAACGGGGGGGGGGGAGAGGATGTTACGGCGTAGGGCCCACGCCGTGGCATCCCTAAGTGGTCAAAATGGTTAGCAGATGTGTAAGACCCCTTGTTGAGAGGAGACGCACAATACACTTAAAAAACACTACCCCCATTAACTGACCACCCAAACAGTCAAGTGGGTCGGATTCAGATTTCCCAAATTATAGCATGAAACAATTAGCGTTATTGCTCGTCCTAGACACTACTCAGACCCGACTGGTCTTTCCCAAGGTTCCCTCGCCTTCTCCCACGCCAATTTTGGCGGCAAATCCGCTTTCTCCGCCGATTCCTGGACACACCCAGGAATCGGACTCGCCCATTATAAAAGGCGTAAGCCAACAGGCAAACGTGCCATTCTCACATTCAGTCATTCAGGTAATACTTCTCTTATCTCAGGGCAGAATCCTTAAATGTCTCACGTCGACAGTTGTTGATCCAAAATTACGACGTTGTGTATTAGTGTATAAAGTAGTGAGAATATATTTAATGTTCACGTTAAACCTGTGTCGCAATCATTCAACTACCCCTATTCTCTCAAACGAAATCAGGGGCTCATCGGTTCCGCGGCGTTGACTATCGTAGTCATAGTGAGAACTTACAATTCTCACTGACACCCATCGTTGTGATCGTGTCTCTCCGCGACCGCTAAGTAACAATACTATATACTATACTATATACCATACTATATACTACACTATATATTATACTATATACTATACTATATACGATACTTACTATAGTATATACTATACTATATATTATACTATACTATACTATACTATACTATACTATACTATATTGTATTTGAGAATATGTCTTCGTGTCTGTTCAGTTGAGAATAAAAGTGACTAGATTCGAATTAATCACAGTTAATGGAACACACGGTTTATCAGCATAACCAATCAATATCAGTTTTAATTAGAACTCCTTCGTATGCATTAAAACCTCTACATTGAAATAACATTTATTCATGAATTATTTCAACTTAATCACACTTTTAAATGTATTAGACATTTTTTATTCCATTAGATTAAATAAACACCAATAACAGTAATTTTAAAAACTTACAAGTATAATTTTTGGAATTTTTGTGGTATTAATATTTCTTTAAATACTAATATTCGACAGAAAAAGAGATAAAAATCTGTTGATATTTGTGCATTTAAAGGTAGGATCGTAATAGCTATTTTCTTTATTAATTGGATTAATTTACCACACAAAATTGAACCAGAAAAACCTTTTATTACACACTTCTTACATACGTGAACTGAACAATTAGTGAAAGAAACAAAAGAGCATCTTAATGCTATGACTGCATATAAAAGTCGCATCTAGTCACTATTTTTTGCGACTAGTGCATCCGCACATAATTGGCGAGCGAGTACTTACGTTGTCATTTCAACAAAATCATTTAAAGGGTTATTTCAAACTGCAATTTGCCTCGTGTTTGTGTATAAGCAACACAGTTGTTATATGGTAATTTGAATAGTTTTATATACAAAAAAATTCGATATTAAAATGCTTTTACATGGGCTGTTCCGATTTTCTATAGAAATTGAACACACACTCCTGTTCGTTTTCAATTTATGTGATGTGTCTCGCGTAATACGTCCATATCTTCATTCATAAATCATGAAATATTATAGACTGATCTCCCGATAAAGAATAGTGTTTGGATAGGTGCCGTAAATTTACTGAATCATTCTTTTCTTCTAACATCTTCTCGAGGGAATCAAGCATCTTCCTGTTTCGAATCAGGAAACACTTTCTTTGATCAACTCTAATTTTCTCTTCCTATTTTGCACCGAAAGCTCTTTGTCAGAGAATTGCTTTTTATTTCCAAAGTAATCTTATTTCGTTTTTATTTGACTTCATTTCCTCGAAGTTTTTCTAATTTACGAGAACGTCATTTTGACCTGATAATGAAAAAGAATTGTTAAAATATTTCACTCTTAAAGTTTAAGTATTTAAACTAGATATTAAATTGAATCGGAAATAAATTTCTAAATGTATTATAATGGAGAAGATATTATTAGGAATTAAAGTAAATAATTCTGATTAAAACATTTCGTTCTTGAAACTTGAATATAAACATTGAAACTAAATATTCAATATTTTACCGCAAGGAATATTAGGGCTTTTAGCGTATTCTTTTGCAAATGTGATCAGTCTGCGATTTAGATTTGAGAAAACTCTCACTGTTTTCTAGGGCGGGATAGATGCTTATCTAGCTATTAAAATTTACCTCACGTTCCGAAACGCATCACTATTAAATGTTTTGTTTGTTGGAAGGATTTTAAGCGTCAAACGAAAAACGACGTTTCAATCTTCACCTATGCTTTGCCAGATTTCATTTAAAACGTGTTGTTATTCTTTCTGTACGCCAGACGTAACAGAGAATTATTAAAGCTCTTTTAATTGCATGTCGATTTCATGTCGAAATGTGAACTTTCTCAACTTATTAAAAATATCCAGGCATTCGAAAACTTCAATTTACCAAGTCGAAGTATTAAAGAAACAGATTTTTTTCTCCTAAACGTGATAGGTCCAATAATAGAAGACTAAAATATCAGATGGCGAATCGAAAAGGTCATTTGCCATTATTGATATCAAAGTTTGACATTTTTTATAGAAGTTAAAATCCTACTAATTTCTTTTTTCTGATTGTGATTTTCATTACTCTGAACTGCGTAAATGCGTTTATTATTCATATTCTGTTTCGGCTCGCCATCATAATAACTGGATCGATTCTATTTCCACCTGTAGCGGGTTAATCAGACCATGAATATGTGAGTGGTCAGATAGTTAAAACCTTTATTTCGTTACCATCTAGTACACTTTCACTACACGCGTTGGCGTTCTACAATCGTTTTCGTTTGCTTGCAAGTCGCTTGTGATACATTCGTTCGCAAGATACTGAACTGGAGTATCCGTTTTCTTATGACCTATCGAACTTTCCCCACCTGCGCGGATCTGTAACTGTCTATGCTCCTTGTCATCTATGAGTCATCCTCGCTTGAGGTCAAGGTGACGTTCCTGCGTTTGACTATGTTTAGTCGCTTTGTTGTTAGCGATTACTGGTAAACAGTGTCCCTGGTTGAATTCGAACGATAGGTCAATGGTCGTGTGCCGCTACGCATAAACCATTATCGGCGACTCTGACACAAAATTCTTTCAGTTGTGTGACAAAATTTGTCTTTGTCAGCGACATTCATAATCGTAAATAGAAAACTGAAGGTTGAAATGGTATTTAACACATTTGGAGTTATGGGTGTTTTACCGTGGCGTCATACCTCATCAATTTTGGGAATCTTTATATTGAACTAATAGGAACCTTGATTTTTTCCGACTTCCGGCTTATAAACCGAAGGTCGGTTCCAGTCCGAGAAGATCGCGCGCCTCCGCGAGGCGTGCACCTGTGTCCGGCGCGGGTACACCCGAGCCCGCCGCAGGCGGAGGGAGAATGAAGTCACGGTAGCCGTCTGTGCGAGGCCTACTGCCAAGGGTGTTACATCCACGACACGTTAGTGTTGATATGAGGCTCGATGTGGGACAGGGCTGTCCGTCTGGCGGAACTAGCGGTGGCCTGCGCGGTCGCCGCGATCAAAGGGTTGGGGCTGGAGGTATCCCACGGGAAGTCTACGGCAATGTGATTTTATCGGAGGGCCGATCACGGTACACCTCCGACAGGTTATCGCTTGGCGTTGGGAGGGGCCGAAATTGAGGTCGGATCCAGCATGAAATACCTGGGTCTGACGCTTGACTGCCACTGGACCTTCAGCGCTCACTTCGGGCGCCTGGCACAGTCGATCGAGGCTATGGCGAACGCCTTAGGACGTTTGCTGTCTCGGCTTGGAAAAGCTCCTTTACGGGGCTCCGATCTGGGCGGAAGACCTAATGGCCAACAGTCGCAGCCTTCTGACGATCAGGAGGTTACACAGGACGGTAGCCATCAGGATAGTGAAAGGGCGCGGCAGCTGCGGTGCTCGCGGTGTTTCCTCCGTTCGAGTTGCAGGCCCTGAGGTGTCGCGATGGGTCCTGCTCGACAGATGGCGCGCCAGCCTCGATACGAGGGCGGACGCGCTGGAGCTAAGGGTCTTCGAAGCCGTCCTCCTAAACTGGGGCGTTTGGATGGACGGTGGCAGGTCTCCCCTGACTTACAGGATGACGCAGGTGCTCACCGGGCACGGGTGCTTCGGTGAATACCTGTACCGAATCGGGAGGGAGGCGATCACGCGGTGCGTGGATTCGGTGCAGCACACGCTGTAACACTGTCCAGAATGGGCTCTGCCGCGCTACGCCCTCACCACGGAAATAAGATCGGACCTCTCGCCGGCGGCGTTGCTGAGAGAAATGTTGATCTGGAAGGAGGCGGCCGAACGAGAGAGGGAGCAGAGCTCCCACCCTGAGAGGATCAGAAGACGAGGATGAGGTCTAGGTCCAGGTCGCGGACGCGTTTCCTCAAGAGGACGAATTCGGGCCGCTCCGTCTTCACCCGAAAGGTCTCTGGCGCCAGCGAGGAACCGGACGGCCTAGCACGGCGGGGCCAGAGACGAGGCGCAGTGTGTTATGACAGCACACCGTGCCGGTAGAAGAACGAAGTCATCTGCGTGGAGTGGGCCCGTGACTATGCTCACGCGATTCCAGGACCCCTCCCATACGTGCTAGGGACGGTCATTTCGGAGGTTTTAGCCGGTACGAATCCGGCACTACTCCGCGTTCTCTCCCCGGAGGACGTAAAAAAAGAAAAAAGATGTTTTCCTTATTGGTCACAATGGAAGCTTAATAAATACTATGGCTTCTAGTGACGATACGTAAGCGCCACGTATGTGTTAACTACTGTTACTATTACACATAGGACCAAGTTCAATACGCACTTATAAATCGAAACCAAATCCAATACCCAAGGTTTACTTCATAGAATTCGAATGCTATTAATACGATTTAGTGGTCCGTTCTTCTTTCTAAAAATTTTATTTTAACTTTTGCACTCGTAATGATTTACGTACATGATTTCCACGAAAATTTATTTTAAGCGAATGAAGAATTTCTATCAAAGAGCTCATAAATTTAGATAGTATTTCCTTTTGAAATCTGTTCATATCTGCTTCATATCCATTCTTTCACTGAAATTGGACATTGTCCTCCTCTTTTCATACACTTAGATGACAAAAATTCATTCCGAATTCTGAATTCCGAATTCCGCATTCCATTCCGATGATAAAGGATAAATTGAAGTATCGTTGTATCGATTTTCAGGGATGTCTCAACGATCTGACATTTTTCAAGTTTATATCCAGCATTTTTTTATTTTAGAACTTCGCTCGTCCAATTTAAAAAAAATCAGTAATCTCTCTCTTTGCTTTATCAAACTAAGATATTTTAAAAATATAATTCCTGAAGAATTGTCTTGATGGAAAGTCCAACAACTGAATCCCTAGAGGCATTTACTAACTTATTAATAAATTTTCGAAATCACTTTTCACGTCACCGGAGGTAGTTCATACCTTCTCGGAAGCGATTTTAATGAAAAAAATTCATTTTCTCGCAGGCACGATCTTCGATTTCTATATGTTTTTTTAATTCGATTTTTTCCACGTTCAACGAATATGTAACGTACCGTGAAATAAAAATTTCTCTTGACTTATCTATTTTTTATAACGTTCCCTGACTCCTTATCCGACAGTTTATTTCTCTATTGGCATAGCATCATTTGTTGCTTTTGAAGCTGACAAACGAGACCGACAAGTGAGTCACTTCTGACACAAGTTATAATTATGTTTATAAGTAGGAAGGCACTTTGCAGGGACTTATGCGAAATTGGTAAAATATTATTAAAATGCCTAAGAATTATTACCTCTTTCGTTGTTATACATTCTTTTTATAATCTTTATTCTTATACAATTTTATATATTTTTGGATTTTCATCTTCTACAAATACAAATTTTGCATCTCAATTAGTTACCTAATTATTACTTTGAAATATATGATATGTAATATTCATGAAAGAAAAAGTTTACACGATCAGATATGGCTTCGTGACTTCAGAACCACGTATTTAGATGTATATTACTGAAATTCAGAAGAAATTCGTGCGTTATATAAATGCAAATTTCTCTTTGAACAGCAGAGAACGGCTGCTTTTTCATGTTCAGTTTGTTGCGATCTGCAACCAGGTGAGGACCAGTCAGTTTGCGTTCACGATGTTAACGTTCAAGGTGGAGGTAGAGTAGTGATGCAGAGAAATGTAATATTTATTTGATTTATTCACACTATTTAGTTGGTCACAAAGAGTACATCATCATGTATTGAACTGTGAACACTGTGCTAATGAGTGAGTGTAGGCTGCGTGTAGCCTGAGTGTAAACTGAGTGTGTACTGTTGGACGATTCACTGAGAACTGTTTGTGTGAACGAACGATCGATGACTGACTATCTACAAAACTATTGGAAACCTGTCTCCTCTTGGCGACTGGGCCTTAGCCCCGATCCCATCGAGGGATGTCCAACTTTCTACGGTGTCCGTGAGGTGGGAGCCTATACCTTCAAATCTTGTATCTGATAACGCCCGTGGGCGTCGATCCTCTGGTATTGTTGATTAGTACACGATGCTTTCCTTAGAGCGGACCCGCCGAGCACTTAGGGTTCTGAGGCCCGCATTGGAAAGTCAGCAACTTGGGAAGTAGGAAATTCCAACCTCCTCGGAAAAGCAATGTGCTGTTCGGGTCATAAAATTGTAACCATTCGAAATTCCGAACACAGTTTCATTACATTTTTCATGTTAAATTGCCACAGAAGAAGTTTATTCGATCCACGTAATGGAATTCTCGGGCTGAAGTTTGAGATTACGTTGGTTAGAGCGGGTTCTTTTAGCAGATTCGCTTGTAACTTTAGTTTGTGTTATGCAAATGACTCGTTGAAGATCTTGCACAAAAAAATGGGAAAAGTACGTGAAAGTGAATATTCCTTTGCAAGGCTTTGAAAGCTTTCAACGCTCTGCTTCTCTTCAACAATAAACGTACTCGTTCGGACACCTATCATTAGTGTGAAAGGTATGAAATTATTACTTTCTAGGTAGAAATTCTTAGTTCATTCATTTCAGAATTGGTATCATTTGCAGAATTCATAAAATCCAATTTATACTAGCAGTGACATCTCATTTATCTAAAACTTTATCGCTACAGTTCAGTCACCAACTATAGTAAAATCCTTCATTTTCTTGTTACTTCAACTGTTACGCCGCGTGGCTCACAGTAAACCGTCTTTATCAACCGTCATTCCGCTAAAAGAGTATATTTAATTACAAATTGACGACACGACATAGTTTGCATTTCTCACAATACAATGTCTGTTTCCAACGGTTCCTATGTCCTACCATGTCACCGAAAAGATCTTCTTACCGTATTTTCAAACACATACATTTTTGCGGGACATATCCGATGTCACGCTTCGAGATAGCTCGATACCTTGCGAGAAAGTTCGTTATCGTTCGAGAAGCCTGATGAGATGATCACCGAAACTTCTCAATCCTGGATCATCCGATATATCACATGACTCAGTTACCAACGGTCACGAAAGACAAACGGACATAGGAACCAAGAGCGACAAAATCAGTTAGTTCTCTCCGAACCCTCAGAAGGCATACATCGAAAATCAAAACGCAAGCAATCCTTGAACGCAGTCAAGGCGACTTCACACTTCATGATATATATTTCTATTTAGATTTCATTTCTTAAGGCCTGTTTGCAAAATTATGAATTTGCATAGAAATTCTCAATTCGCTAATCACAATACTAGAAATATGTCAGGTTTTCCAAACTTTATTTACTTGGAATAAAACTTTATATAAATTACAACTTTTTGGTATACACGTTGGTTTTGTTCGAAAACATCCTACGTATGTTGATGTGTGAACATTTTTAATATAAATTCGACGCTTGATGAAACTTTCGAAATGTCTTTCGATGTTCCAATTTTTATTTGTTTGCCGAATTCCAATATCCTGAATGTTTTATTCGACGATATTTTTAAACTTTTCTAATTTATCCTTTTTAAGATTTTTTATTCTCAATTTTCACGCTCAATTGTTCAGATATCCTTTTCAGATATATCTTTTGCTTCTTGTAGTAATATTGTGCCTTGCTTAATTTCGTTTATTAATGTTTCCCAGCTTTTTAATGTCCTTACAGCTGACCTTTTCGCGTATGTTAATATACTATCGTCCTATTTGTCCGGATTTTCGGTGCCTCTGATTATTACTGTTTTGTCTTTCTGTTTTCGTTTTACTTCATTTTCTATACAATTTTTTCTCATCTTCTTTTCAACTCCGCACAGAAATATTCCGTATTACGCAAGTATCAGAAAATTCTAGAATTTTATATTTCTCTCATTTTCCTCTCTACATTTAGCTTCTAATTCAATTATTCTCATTCTTCTCAGTATTAATAGCTAGACAATTAATCGCTATCTGAATAAGAGGAGAAGCTCAGAAGTATGTGACGTTGACTGAAAAGAGAAACCTAACACATCTCAGCTCCAATCCACGTCCGGTGGAGCTTAAACATCGAATATCGTATATCAGAGCTTAAGATTCCACGCGACAATCTCTCCCATATTTTATATATTTTAACAATTGAGATTTCTATCTTCTTCCAAATATAAGATAAAAATATTTGTATAAAAGACGATTGAACACGGGTGACTAAATGTGACATGAAATGTTGCTAAATAAAGATTTATATTAAGGAAAAATGAAAATTCATTCAAAATTTTAAATTCAGAATTTTCATTTCCTTTCCCCGTATACGAAATAGAAATATTTTAATAATAAAATATATAAAATATTTCTAAATAAAGGTTCGTACTCAGCAAAAATAACTCTATTCAAAATCTATATGCTTTAAATCTACACTCGATATAGATACATACGTATTCAGGCTAGGTCAATGTCTCAGTTAAATTCAAGCGAAATAAGATTAATAATATTATTCTCTCAAAAGGAAAAGGAAATTGTTGGTATAATTCGCGTGATCTCATATGTATCTTTTAATGCTTTTTTAGATTTGTAACGTTACACAAATTCGGTGAAAAAGGTGTAAGGTAGGAAAACGGGATAAACGAAGTTTGAATCTGAAACGTGTCAATAAAATTTCTGTTCAAGTAAAATACGTAGCGTAAAGCACGTAAAATACGTAAAATATGTTAGGTAACGTAAATTGCAGGATATTTTGACTTTAATAAAAACTACCACCAATTTTTATTAAATGTACCTCACATTCCAAAAATTCTGAAAATTCGTGGAAAACAGGAAAGCTGGCGACTGAAAAAATCAAGTGTGAATTTTCAAGATGAATTTTATGTGAATACATCACGTGGAATTACATTAAATCCAAAAAATGGCCGTCATTTACTTTTAGACGCGATTGCCACGGCAGAAATCCAAAAGATTTACAGAAAGAGAGGAAAAGTTGTAAAAATAACAAATGAAATGCGAATATACCACATAAAGGCATGTAGGATTTAACATGATTATAAATGAAAATATTGATTCTCTCCAAACCCGATTAACATTCGAAAAATTTACAGAAGAAGAAAGGCTGCAAAAAATAGAAGAATGGACATGAATGTTTCGAGAAGGAGAAATGTCAGAGGTGAGATACATTTTCCCTCAGTTCAGCTACGAGATTAAATTATCGGAACTTCAAATGAAATATCGGGGATGAAGAGGTCAGTGGTATATTCAGAGTAGCTTATGACGAACGCGGCGCTACTATTGATTTTTCAAATACCGTACTTATTTTGTTAAGATAAGACGCGCAAAACAAAATTTCGAGTTTTTTCAACTAATATACGTTAAATATCCATTATTTAAATTTTCAACTATGTGGCAATATTTTCTAGTTACTAGACGTGCCACACTGTTCGTGCTACGCACGTTCGGCGTCGAAAATAGAATCAAACCAGCGTTAAAATGTAACAATATCTCAAATGAAAACGAAATATCATCAAATTTCAGTCAAATTTATCAAAAGACTGTATTTTGCGTAATTTTGGGCTCATTTCGGTGTTAAAACAAACGCTCCGTGTTACATCAAAATCAGAGTGAAACCAGCGTTTAATCCTCAGGATATCTCAAACGGTTGCAGAAAAACATTGAATTTCATTCAAATTCTACCAAAACGTCTGCATTTTGCGTTGTTTTGGACTCACTTCGATGTTAAGACAGACGTGTGCTACATTCGGCGCGAAAAATAGAATAAAAGCAGTGTTTAATCTTCAGGATATCTCAGACGGAAACAACAAAAACAGCAAATTTCATTCAAATTTTGCAAAATGATTGCATTTTGCACAGTTCTGGGTTTGTATTCCGCTCCCGTTTGAGATATTCTTGCATTTTAACGCTGCCTTCACTCTATTTTTAATGACAAACGCAACGCACGTCTGTTTTAACATCGACATAAGCCCAGAACTGAGCAAAATATAATCTTTTTACAGAATTTCCTGATGAGTTAAGAATGGCTAGTATGTTCAGACCAACGGTCAAGGAAGATTGACGAAGAAAAAGGGTCGAACTTTGGGGTGATTCAGGAAGGAGAATTTCGAGATTAGGACGCTTGTTGCAGTATGAAAAGGAGTTGGTCATCAACAGCATACTTATATATCCGCACCACTAGGCTATAAGGCCTATTACTTCTCCATGATGACCAGGAGAGAATTTTTTAAAGAGTAGTATCGTGCAGTTAGAACGCCACCAAGCAGAAACGGCAGAAGAAATCATTAGTGGCAGAAACAGCAGAAGCGGCAGAACTGGCCATTAGCGGCCTTCTAGCGCACCGTGAGTACTTCAGATACTTCTCTCAAAATCGAATAAAACCTCTAACTTTCCAACGTGCGTCGTCAAGTTTCCGGCATCCGGAATTCAACACCATTTGGTGTCAGAAACGGGTTCCTTCGACTACTTTCTATTCAATCAGTTTTGGATGATGATCGATTTTCTCACTCAGGAGAGTCTCCCATTTTGATTGGTTATATCGAAGGAAGAAATAAAAGGCTCATGCCGAAGTTTATTCACAATGCACTGGCCGTATTTACTAGATCAACGTGTGTGGAAGTTGCTGCTTTTTTCTGAAAGAGGAAACATTCATACGGTCGCACCGTAAGTACTGAACTTCAGAATTCTCTCAATTTCGAAAAATTCCTACGTTCAAAAGTCGTTCAAAAGAATAATGACTTTTGTGCACGCTCATTAAGAAACGCACAGTATCTGGAATAGAATCCAGATCAACGATTATCACATTACTGAACTGCGGATAATTATGCGATTTTATATTTTTCTGATAACAATTAAAAAAATGAAACTTCGGTAAATATTTTTTATCAAACATTGCAAAGAATGTTATACTTTGAATATTTTGAACATTTTTGCATATTGTATAAATTCTGTGCAAATTCATAGCCTGCACATTACAATGCCAAAACGCGTATTCAACAAAAATTCGAGATCCCACCCCTATTGTTAATCCCTATCATGTTCTCAACAAACAATTATTTCAAAATGATTTCAATGGTTATCTCCTTAAACTATGACGCGAATAATAACGCCCTTTATGAGGGTGGAATCGATAGAAACCACGCCACCTAATATTGATAAATAGGACGACACTGTGAGTGTTCGGAATTTAATGAGAAGTCAAAGAGTAAAAGCGGAGATATTAAAAATTATATGGGCATTACATTAGAGAGTGCTGCATCGTTGGAAAAAACGACGCAAGAAAAAACATTGGAGAAAAAGGGGTGGAATGGGGGTAGAATTCCTACGGGGACGTTATCAATTCCTGGACGTGCAAAAAAATGCTAAATGTCGACAATTATTAGTCGACTGTGAGTGTTTACGTATTTATGGAGAATTTCGAGGAGCAAATATGCAGAGAATTTATATTACGTTAAGGAAAATGTAAAATATCAAGAGTGTATGGCATACCGTATGACGAATGTGGGTGCAATATACATACATATCAATAAATAAATATATATATATAGTAAAAAGAGTATAAAATATGAAAAATAAAATATGAAAATAAAATACATTTTATAACAATTGCGAAATAAGACATATCTTTGCTCAAGCTTCACTTTTTCGTTAGTGTCTGTAAAAATATAAATTTGCATACTAATCAATAGTATGATTGTCATTTATAAAATTCCAAGAATATTTTTCATTAAGATATTCTTGATCAATAAATTACAAAAATTACTTTAAGATGTTATGACAATGTATTTAAGAAATTCGTTTTAAGACATTCTCAGAAAATTATGGAAATTTATTTGAAAAATTCTCTGTACCTTTTGCAGCCATTTTAAGGAAATATATTAATGACCAAAAATTGATGATTATTGCAACACGTTGCGTTTACTATTGCAATAAAATATCAGTTCTCTATCTTTAATACATTCGTTTGAAGAACGAAAAGGATATAATAAACTTTTCAGAATAATTTCCAATTATACTTAATCTCTTGTACTCTAGTATTTCAATGTTAATCCATAAACTATCTTCTTTTTTCAACCTCCAGTTGAATATTTTGGAGCTCTACTTTTATCTATAGGGAAATTTTCATAAGTTCGGAATCGTATAAATTGGAGTCTAAATTATCCCGAAACTTATTAAGAAGTTCTCAGGTAATATACCAGGTCTGTAAATATGAAACCGGAATTTGCCCATATGTGGCGATAACTTTTAATGTAGCTAACTTCAATACGCGTCATTGACGCCATTTCTTTGTTTTGAGATCTGCTAAAGATTTTCAACTGTTTGCGATACAAGTTTAGTGCAACAACATAGGTTTTAGTAGAATTTGAAAATGTCGAATTTTGTGCCTA
>JACXIK010000070.1:40708-63394 GCA_014737385.1 Bombus superbus
AAAATGGCTTGACGACTGGTTTGCCTCAAAAGAGGAACAGTTCTTTTGGCGTGGCATTCACAAATTGCCAGAAAGATGGCAAAAATGTATAACTAGCGATGGGCAATACTTCGAATAAAACACTTTTTATCATTTTCATACAATAAATGTGTAATTTCTTTGCAAAAATTCCGGTTTCATACTTACATACCTGGTAAGGAGAATTAAGAAGTTTCGCGAAGTAAAACGTGATCGTTGAGGAAACAAATTATTTCTAGCATCTGTCTTTTAAATAATCGCTGCTGAATATCTTGTTTCAGCCACGTGTCAAAATGAATGTTCAAGAGAACATAATTATCAATAGAGTTTGCATCGTAGAAGTCCAGTCTCGTCGTTAAGTCAACTTATTTAATTACGAATCTGAAACTTAGCTCCCATTGTGCCGATGAATAGGGCCATTTAACGGAGCATCAAACTTCCCGTACAATCAAAGCTCAATTAAAAGTCCCCCATTTCTAATTTATAGGAAACGATCTTATTCGTTGTTTTCAGCAGAATATTTGTCATCTTTCCGATAGAAAAATTATATTCGGTGGAGTCTAAAATATTTATCAAAAATACAACAATAATTTTGTATTTAAAAGATTAAATGTGGAATATTTTATTAGGAACTATTTATATAGCAAGTTAAGAAAATTTATTAAAAATCGTTCTGCATAATTTTACCCTACAAAATCAATTTATTAAATATAGAAAATCTGCTGCTTATTATAACAATGTACTTTATCGAGATACAGAAAGCTTTCCAATTAATATTTTTTCTTAACAATATTACGTTCAATAAGGCTTGACAATTTTTTTTATATAAAAAGAGTACATATTACATGTATATTACATATTACTAAAAACTCCAAACCAAGATACTTCAAATAAGCCCTTGTTTCCAATACCTAACAGTACGATTCTTCATCCTCTCATCCATAACTGATCTAAAATCATCCCCATTGACAAAATTCGCCAGAACTTGCCGGCTATAGGCTCGTCTGTAGCGCGGGATAAACTCGGTACACCGATACTATTGATTTTGCGAGAGATGCAGAAAGAAGGGCGGTGGAGAAAGTATAGAGTGAACGAGGTCAACCCCCTTTTCAGGCTGGTTCGATATAAAGCAAGGCTTTTCCGTGCTTAGGTCGGTATATCCTTTAACGTTGTTCCTCTACGGTAAACCGAATCGGAAAAAATTGATGTTTAATCCTGCACCCATCCGCCCTTGTTCTTATTTCCAACTCCTTCCATCCTCGTGGAATGTTTTATCTGAACGTGGAACGCAAGATTTCTTATTTCTTAATTCCCCATTTCTTATATCTATGGCTGTCGTGGTAATTTTGGAAATAAATAGCAAAGTAGAAAAGCGGAAAATGTGCAAAATGGGAAAATAATAAGTAAATATAAATAAGGAAATAGAAAAATATGGAAGCTAGAAAATGGATGCTGAGAAAATAGGGACAAGAAAATAAGAAAATGGTTAGTGGTAAAATAGAAAAGTATGAAAATATGAAAGTAGAGGCTAAGAAGATAGAAATTGCAAGCTAAAGCCTCACATTGCTAAGAAGTAACCAGAACTGAGCTGCCGCCTAATTTGGCTGTCTCACATTTCCAAGTGACAAATTATTCTCCAACTTATTTTTCAAACTGCCATTTGGATAACCATTTTGGGAAATCAGAAATCACTTTGCAAACTGTTGAGTTTATTTTTTGGATATTTGAATAGAGGAACGCGTGGATAAATTGTAAAGTAGAAATATATTTAAAACAGAAGTGTAAGTATAAGTATGAATATAGTTTGAGCTGGTCCAGATCCGCACGCTGACAATGTTACTTTTTAACTGAATCCCCGAAGCCATCGTCGCCTGTCTATTGTCTATAGCCCGCTGTACCTCATCAACACAAGGCGTGTTCCAAGATGGCTATCAGTGATTGAGAAAACTAAACAAATCAGATGTAGAGTTTTCTTAGAAGTGATAACCACTTCAATACAAACAAATATTCATTTTATTCCGACTTTCTCGTCCGAAGATCCCAGGATCTCAGCAGCAAAGCCCTTTGTAAAATTTCTCCGCTCAACTCAATTGCTACAACTACCTCGTAAGGTTCTTTTGTCTAGTACACACTGTCCATTATCATAACACGTCATCCAGTAAACATAAAACACAAGGCGAAACACAAAGAAGTATCCAGAGCGTGGAATTTCCGAGAGATTTCACGTACCATTTGCCGCGTGGCTGTTTCTTGACGACGCTCTAAACGGAAATGATTCACACAAGAAAGTCTGACCGCCAGAGAACCGTGAACATTGCCACGTGGATGACATTTGAACGGGCTCGTTTCTAAATCGAATACGACTTCCTTGATCTTACGAAGGGATTTTCGTAAAGAAAACAAGTGGCTCTTGCGCTTTAGTTTAGGTTTATGGAACTTTGGAAGTAAAATGTATTTTTTTTTTTTTCAATTGATTCGAATGGGACAAGTTTGATATTTACAGTGGTTGACATTTGGGGAAATTTAGAACATCGGGGAATGGAAGATTCCTAAGGAATAAAAGCGAATAAAATCAAGGAAGAGAGAAATAAATGATAGTATAAGTAGGGAAGGAAAATAAGACGATGAGTGAAAGGGAAATTGGAAAATGGTACTGGAAAATGAGAAAAATTGGAAAATAATACTGGAGAATAAGAAAATTAGGAAATGGAATTTCAAGTCATAAGAACTTCTAAATCCTAGTCCAACAATTCTCAACAATTAAAGAAATAATTCTTGAAAGTTTTATAGTACATTTACCCCCGATTAAATATTCCACCGTTCCTACAGTTATGTGCTTGAAACGTCTCCAAATTGATATGCGCTTTCGTCTTCGTTGTTTATTGTATTATGTTTAACACGAACTTCGATAAAAAGAACGACGAAACCAATCGATCGACACGAAGCTTCTCGACTCTCGATGTCGTCGTGGCTACGTTCAAACGAAATTACAAAATTAATGAAGTGAATCGGATTGAATTGTGATTTCCACTGAATCTGCTGAAGCTGCGGCGATGGTTATCTGAAATATCAAACGTTAACCGCATTTCAATCTCCTCCAAAATTAAATCTGTGTTTTTCGTCAGCATGTGACTTACTTTAACCAATAAAAACTATAAATGAAGCTCGACAGCATGAAACTTGCCCTATCTTCGTACTGAAATAATGCGTGCTCCTAAGAAAATTCACAAAAATTCATCTGTCAAGTAAATTTAGATTTCTTCCACTAGAAAATTATTTTTAAAAATGTCAAGAAATCTATTCGTGGAATTTATGTTTCTTTAATGAGCGAATTATATTTCTATTTCTTTAAAAATGAGAAACGTATTTTTATCTTCTAAGGTAAGTAAATATTTTTATACCGTATATATTGTTGCATTTAGGCATAGTTTTATACATATTCTATTATTTATAATTATCAGCAATGTATAAATATAATTACAGTCTAATCATAGCTATGTTTTTATCCGTGAAAATATACAAATGTTGAATTTCAAACTACCAAACAAAATTGTTCAATTGTGACAATTATGTCTAACCGTCATAATACGCTGAAAATGATTTGATTATTTAGCATGTTTTACGCTCCATTTAACTTCTGGGGAAACTCTGAATTCAATTCTCACTCAGAATTTCTTACTTTGATAAACTCTCTCCGATTTCAATTCTCAACTCGTAACTCAACTATTCGAGTATGTATTTTCCACACGCATTTATCCTTGCCCATGTATATATGTGCTTTTATGTATTTTTCACTCGATGCAAATATTCTTAGAAGACACTTAACCGCGTCCAATCATAGCTAGGGTGATAAAATGAATTTCAAGCATGATTACCTCAGCAGACAACCAAATAGGAAGATACAGAAATTGGAACATTTAAAGATAGGAAAATAGGAAAATAGAAAAAGTTTGCTTAAAAACGAGAAAGTTCCACATCACCACTTTCTCATCACTCCAATTCAATCCTATTTCGCAAAGTTCTTGTCACTCCTCCAACATTCCACTTATTTCAATTCCAGTATCTCCACCCCTAAAATCCAACATCCCTTAAACATCAATATTCTACCAACCCAGGTAGTTACATCACGTCACTCATCCACAAACCGAACAACTACATACTAGCCACCATGGCAAACAATGAGGACGCGATGGAAGACGAAAAGGAAACAAAATCCGGCGTACCCATCTCCGAACACGTGCTCAGAAGTTCATCCAGAGGTCTCGAAAACTTGGCAGCCTCAGAATATTGGAAAACACCATCAGCTGCGTTATCGATAGCTTCAGATGTGGTATCCGCAGTACGAAATAACGGTCGAGGCTTTCCAAATGCCCAACCCAGCAAGAGTATTCAAGAACCTCAGGAGGAGAAGCTTTCGAAGAGTCAGGAAGAATTTAGAAAGTCTCAAGAGATCAGCCTAAATGACAAGAAGCCATCCTTAGACCAATTAAGCAAAGACAAGGTCCCTAAAACGACCAAGATGCATCGACATTGTCATCGTCGATTCAGAGAGATCATCGGCAAATGTGAGCTGAGGAACGTGGGCCTAGAGAAGCATCAAGGTGATCTGAAGGAGAGATTGAATATTCTGGAGTGCTCCATGCCAGCTGTGATGGTCTGGAATATGATGAGAATGAGTCAGGGTACCTGTGTGCCTGGACTACAACGAATCTTGGAGAAACATTTTGAAGGTCCTGCTTCTGGAGAAGTGTACTGCCCCAGTACACCTAGTAGACACTTTGACTGTAGAGTGAGGGAAGCTGAGGCTGAGAGAAAACAGGCTCAAAAAAGAATGGAGAATGCCAAGGCTCTTTGTGCCGAGAAGGAAGCTGCATTGAAAGATAGAAATAAAAGACTGGAAGAAGCCAAGGAGTTGCAACAGGAGACTACGTTAAGGGTTGAACAACTGACTGCTGAGCTTCAGAAGCTTAGGGAGAGTGCTGCTAAAGTGGAGAATGATGGGGAATGTGAAACTGGTTAGTTGAGAATTAAGCTCAAATGTAGCATAACTCAAACTATTTACGAAAATCGAAAAAACTATTTGAAATGAATTATTTATGTAATAGAAAATTATAGTATTAAATTCTGGTCCTGGTCGTTCTTTAAACGAGTTTTTAAAAACTAGTAAGAAAGCATCTCATAGAAGAAATTCCTTTCAATATAGAGAAATAACTTAGACATTGGTGCGAATAAGATAGAAATTCTCCCTCCCCTTTTTAATTGGGAGACAAAGTAGACGTAACTTCGTCCAAACCTAAAATTAAAATCACATATAGGTGAATGTGGAATAATAGAGTGCAAGAAAAAATGGTTAGAAAAAGTGCCCAGCTGTGCGTCCATCAAATCAACCGACATCGAATGTCTAGAAAAGCTGCAACAGCTAGCAGAGAATGAAGTCTGTGTGAAAAGAAAGATCGCGGAACTGGAAAGTCGTGAGGAAGCCTATATGAGGACCCTCCAACAAGCAGACAAATTGTGGTGCAAATTGGACGCTGACGCAACCAGTACTGTGAGTGCCATACAGGAACAATTACACATGAAGACAACAGCGAATCTACAAATGGCTGATCGAATTTGTCAATTAGAAGACGTAATAGAACAACTGAGGAAAAGGCTAGCAACATGCAGAGGCGAATTAGAAAAGTACATGAGCATAACCAAGATAGAGGCTTTGATAGGCAAAGATGATGACTTTGCTGATGTGCTAGAGAAGGGAATACTAGTTGAAGTTCTTGTAAAAGACGAAGAGGTTGGTAGAGTTGAAGACCTAGCAGACGTTTCCGATGTAGGTGTCCTGGTTAAGGATGAGGTGGTCGAGAAGGATGTTCTAGCTAAGGTAGAACTAGCTAACATTGATCTAGAGGCCAGACTAGATATAGCTGATATCGACTTAGAGATGAAACCTGATATGGTAGACCGTGACATAGGAATTAAACCTGTTGTGGCAGACGCTGCCATGCGCGTCGTTCAAACAGACCTTATAGGCGTGGATGACGCTCAAATGGAGATCCATCCAGACGATTTTGTCTATGAGGATGAAAAGCTGAGGCAAGTTCAAGATTATTTGGCAAGAATAGGATCTCTTTCGGAGTTGGACAAATACGGAGACGATTATGTCTGTGCTTCAGATTTTATTTGCAATGATACCGTGTTCTCTGAAACTGGACTAACAGAGGAAGAGATGATTGCTTTGAACGAGAATCGTGTTACACCACAGGAGTTACTAGAAAAGTATGGTTGGAAGTTTGATTTGACAGAACTGATGGCCCAGGCGACTGTGGAAGATGTAGAAATTCGGGCACCGGTGACTGTTCCACGTGTTGAAAAGGAACAAGAAATTGAAGTTCAGGAAGAATGGATCGTTGAGGTTGATATCAAAGAAATAGAAGACCCTTCGACAAAAGTAAGGATGACTTTCGAAGAAACTATGGCTATCGAGGAAGGTAGAATTGAAGAAACTCGACCTGTAGAAGATATTGACTCTACAGAGGAATATGAATCACTGGAAGACACCGATGCTATTGAGGAAATTAGAGACGTGGAAGAAGCTATTCAAAAACTTAGACCTGTAGAAGACTTCGACGCTATTGAAAAGTATGAACCTGTAGAAAACATTGAGTATACGGAGAGAATTGAACTTATGGAAGACATTACACCTGCAGAAGATATTAGACTTACCGAGGACACTAGACCCACTGAGGAGGCCGAACTGAGGCCTGTGGAAGACGCGAGGCGTGCTAAAGACACAAGACCTGTGGAGGGCACTAAACCCATTGAAGAAATTAAACTTCAACCCTCTGAAGAGATTATACTGACTGAGGAAACTATCCATACAGAAGAAATTGTACCTGGACCTGTCGAAGAGATTAGACCCACTGATGAAATTAAACCTATTCCAACAGAAGAAATTGAAGCTAGACCTATCACACAGATTACACCTGCTGAGGAAGTTAATCCTATTCCTACAGAAGAACCTGAACCTAGACCTGTCGAAGAGATAAGACCTACTGAGGAAATTAGGCCTATACCTATAAAAGACACTATAGTTGAGAGACCTATTGAAGAAATTAGACCTGTCGCAGACGCCAGACCCTTGGAAAGAGCTACCCCTCCTGAACCTACCACAATTGAAAAAGAAAAACCAGTTGTGGATGAGAGGACAGATATTCCACCAAGCGATGTTCCAGAAGAAAAAATTGACAAAGATAATGTCCTGGTCCCACGACAAGAGATGTTATTATGGCAGGATGACGTGGACACTATTCGAACAACAATCGCGGTACTGCTTACAGTATAATATTTATTCAGTTTAAGAAACGAAATTTTTGCATATATATAATTCTTCTGATCGTTTCGAAATATAGAAATGTCCTGATTGTGTGAATGCAAAGAAGAAAGCTGATCAGTTAGCTATTATGGTGTCAGCGTACACTGGAGTAAGTATTATGGATCTATCATTTAAACTTAACACAAAATTAATTACAATTTTATTACAATATTTATTTTTGATAATTATATAAGAATTATTTCTGACCTAATTTAAAAATAATAAAATTGTAATGTATTTTAGGTTAGATTCGATTTTATACTATACAAAATCTCAATCATATGGGCTTCATAATACATAAAACATAGCCCAATTTTGCTACAATAAAAGTTCGATGTCTAATACTTCAGCTTCATTAAAAGTTACTATCGTGATCTTTTCTAGACCGATGTGAAAGAAATAGTCGCGAAAATACATAAAGAGGAACTTCCTGAGAGAGAAATTGAAGTACAAGCGAAATCAGAAGTTGCTGAAGTAGAAGTGACTACACCCGTAGAAGCAGAAGAAAAGGAAGTTATAGTTAAAATTCCAACAAAACCTGAAGAGCTGATCGAAAGGAAACTTGAATTAGAGTATCCTCCTGAGCCACCAATAACGACATTGATCTCTGGTGTGAGTCCTCAAATAGGAGAAGTTGTTATGCCAGAAGTGGTGCAAAAATTGGAGGAAAGTGCTCAGGTTGTTTCTGAAGAAACTCCGAAAGAAATAGCAAAAGAACTGGAAAGAATGCCAGTGATTCCTGAAGTAGAAGAAGATAAAGCTCCAATAGAAAAGATTCAGGAAGAAGAAATAAAAGAAGAAACTGAAGAAATAGTGGTAGAAGAATTAACAAAGGAAGAAATCGAAGAGAAGGAGGAAAAGAAGCTTCCAGAGATAGTAGAAATTATGGTGAAGAAAAGTGAAATTGATATGGGAGTCGAAAAACCAAAGAAAAAAGAAGAATTGGTTCCTGAAGAGGAAAGGGAGATTAAAGAAGTGCCGGAAGAAATTGAAGTTCCAGTGGATGTTAAGGAAGAAGAAATATATATGGAGATAATACGAGAGGAGCAAGAGGAAGAATTAGTTGAAGAGAAACTAATAGAAAAAGAAATAACTGTATGGAAGGAGCCAGAAGAAGAAGAGGAAGTTACCTGCACTTGTCTACCTATACCTCCTCCTGTTAGTATCAAAATAAATATTTTTTCAGATCTAACGGGCCTAATTTACTTGCATCGGTCCTCAAAATATGTAATGCTCAAAATCTAATCTCAATCGTCGTCTTGTAGCCCCACAAGAAAATAGAGATCACTCAAACAGATATTACAAGAATCGAAACTGTTCAAGTGATCACACAAACGGTCGTAGACGTCGAGACACAAACGACTCCAAGAATAACCAGACAAGCTCAACCACAACGAGTGACTATTACAAAAGCTATAGATCCTGATTCAGCCACTATGGAGCAGCTGTTGAATTACAGGCAGCCTTTGAAGGAGCGAATCGCGGCTATGGCTATCACTGAAAGCTTACATACACACAAAAGCGCATCCTTCAACACGAGCGGAATAGAAACTCGTAATCGTCCTTCTTCTGTTCAGGATCCTGATATTCTTCGTGGTGCTCCTCCTGGTCCTCATGGTCCTCGTTTTGTTCCTCCTGGACATGCTGGCCTTCAAGATTCTCCTGTTGCTGCTCATGGTCCGCCTCCTGTCTATAGCCCAATTTGTACCGTTCCTGCAGGTACTCATGATCCTTTCCCACCTCACCATTCTCTCTCAGCTGTCCTCCAAACTCTTAGAGCTGAAGGAGCCCGAATGAAATCGGGCCCAGAAAGGGAACTAAGGTCCATTTACTATGGCAAAATGCTTGGCGAGCTAGATCAAAGCAAATGCAACTGTTGTCAATGTGGCAAAACTATGTCCACTCAGTTACAAGATCCTAAAACTCAAGCAAGGAGACACCCAACGTTGCCAATATTGAAAGTAATACCAACCGTGCCAATGTCTCAGAAGACTATCGGCTTATGTACCGATAAAACAGTGCAATACGAGACTCTTTGTCCAGAATGTAAACTGAGGAAGCTCCAGGAGGCTCTGAGAGCCCAGAATCCTCTAAAAAGAACTACCAAGAAACCTACAAAGAATCAAGAGGTTTGTACCTGTGCAATTCAACTTGGAAAGGGCTTGCCTTGTTACCAGAAGATGAAAAAAAAGTCAGATCGATGTTGTATGGTGAAGATCCCTAAAGCCAAGGCTGATCGATCAAGGAAAATAGAAGATGAAGACCAAGATTCCGTACGCTGCGTTTGCAGTGGGTTCATAGAGACAAAGCCTGGGGTTATGAAGAAGGTGCACTGTGCTTGTGGTGACCCTGATTGATCTTCATAGCTCATTTTTTGAAAAAGCGATAGTGGAAAAGGATCAGAATATTTTGTTAAGAAACTTGTTTAGGTGAGATACATTATTGGCTCGAAATTTAGAATCACTTCTCAGTTATATATTCCCCCCCCCCTAAATATTAGAACACTCAGTGACCTCGTACAAAACACAATTATTTCATGAAATTATCAATTTTATACAAAATCTAAGGGTTTATCCAATCATATGGCAAATATGATAAAAGGCTATTATTGTTCATTTGTTTATCTAATTAATTAAATTTATTTTTCTGTAACCAAAAAATTCATAACATTAATTTGCTAGAAACTTAAAATATTTAGGTCCATTTCTATAATGTTTCAGAATTGGCTTGGAATAATACTTGTCGATTTCTAGAACGCCTTGGATGAATGGAAGGAAGACCTGATTCATTCTGGACACATTTACTGGACGAAAAAACGTCAATGGGGGCTTCTAACTAACTGAACAGGAATATAGACTCAAAGATAGA
The DNA here is from genome assembly GCA_014737385.1 of Bombus superbus. Taxonomy (NCBI): domain Eukaryota; kingdom Metazoa; phylum Arthropoda; class Insecta; order Hymenoptera; family Apidae; genus Bombus; species Bombus superbus. The sequence goes on from JACXIK010000070.1 coordinate 50,961, forward strand.
TGCGACAAAGAAAATGGTATGTAACTATCAATAATGTGGCCGGTTGAGTAGCGCTCTTTTCAAATCAATAGTGCTGGGTTATTGTATCAGAGGATGATGGTCCTTTCATGGAACCAACGCGTAATAGGATCAATCGTCAGCACGAAATTAAATTTGAGATTATCCAACTGTCAAAACAATCGCATGTTATGTCCAGTGTATCATGATTTGGTATTATTCTGTGACCGTATAAAATGTAAATTTGTTGGTATGTACATATATATTAAATTCTGCTTGTCTATTAGAGATTAGATTACAAATGAAATGAAAGAGCATATATCGATATTTCATTATGCATAAATAAATTTTGCGTAATACATAAGATTAAGAAAATATTTTCGTTGGATAATATATGGTTTCACCGATTTGCATATTAATAGTGAAAGAGTTATTAAAGGGGGCCTAGTAGAAATTTCAGTCGCGTTATTGATTCACGAGATTTTGTTACCTCGTACATCAGATAGATTAGTTGGTACGAACCAATTACAATTTGTCATCAAATCGAAACGAATCGGTTCCAAACGAATTTCTATTCGGTTGGGTGATTCATCAAACATAAAATTATCAAACGTTAAAATGATTCACTGATTCTATTTTCAAGCAACCTAAACATTATATTATGCACCGTTGTTAACTTAAAGTTTAACTTGTGTTAATGCAAAACTTATTTACATCCTTATTCAGTCAACTTAATGTGGATTAATTTCTTCTTTTTATCATTTCAATTATTCTATTCCTTAATTTAGTAAAAAAGAAAACTTAACTTCAGTCACAAAATTAGAAACATTTTCACTGATATAAATGAGGTGTGAGGAATATTATGTCTGTAAGAAGGATGCTGTAAAATCAGCTAGACAGCGTCTACCTGGAGGAAGCATCCCAATGGCTGCCAGACTAAACAATCAATACTGCGAACAACAAGTAAAGCATGACGAAAGGTCAACAAAATATTATCTAGCGCGATAAAGCCCGATAAATGCTTCATCAAGTCGGTAAATTAACTCGGAATAATTATACTACGTTTATTTAGGAAGGCAAGCATTAAAATAACATTTTATCCTTATAAACTTGGAACATTTTTACTAGAAAGGTATTTGAATATTAATTAATCTTTTCCAATATTTAAGGCTCTTAAGAAAAATGAACTAGAAGATTTGGATGTAACAGCATAATATTCTATTTTTTCTGAATTAATTTTTTTTATATGAGACATCATAAAGAATATTCAAAATAAAAATGAAAGGAACGAATATTCCGTTCAATATATTTAAACATTTCATATATATTCTAAACTCTTTCTGATTTCAAGAGTAAGAACCTGTTTATTACATAGTTGAAGCTCTGAGCTTTTTATAGAGAAATTAGTAAGATTAAATTTTTTAAGACATTAAGACTTTAAGAAAATATGCAGAATATAAATCATACTCTCAGACCACTTTATAGGTGATTGCATTTTAATCACCAAATCCCTTTGCTTGTTCGGTACACTACCTGTAACCCAAAGCCAATTATCTCACCTCAGTTGTTACTGAAATTATAACACAATAAATGCCCCAAAATTTATTTCATTAAACACTAGATTTATAAAGCTGTGAACTGCCTATGAAGTATGTATAACAGAGTAGAACCTATTAATTTTATACACAATTTAAAATCCATCAAAATGACGAATTTTGTAGTTCCAGTGTCGAAATCAATTGAAATTACGAACACAGGAATAAATCAGCCAAGATTGAAACGGTAAATGTAAAACCCATGAAAATGACAGATATGCCACTTTCAGTTAAAAATTTAAGTTACAGTCTAAAATTTCTCTTAAAAATCTCTCTTAAATCAGACACATAGCCTATAATTAAGTAAAGTAACAGTTTCGAATCGACTGTTTATCTGCATCTAAATCAAATTCAAATCGCGTACTCACCGAACGCTGGCTAAAGTGTGTCTTCTGAACTTAATATTGTGGTAGCCCCGTAGTTCCTTGATGCTCCCACGTTCGGCTTGTATCTTGACCTGTGCAGTTGCAGCTACGCGGGCGATCAGCTACTGCTGGTTTATTGACCCACCTGGCGTGGTGATACTTCTGCGTAATCGCCAATCCGTTCTGCTGCTATCACCGCCACTGGGGATCGGCGATCTTCTTGACATGATCTGCGAATCAACACACGCCAATGAACTCCAATTTCACATCTAACTTTTGGCTATCGCGAGGGTAGGAGACGTTTGCTTGGCCGGAGATCATTTTGGGCACTTTAATTTATCCCCTCTTTTCCTTTCCAATGTAATTTGGGATCTGTGAGAGATTGGGATAGGTTGGATTTCTCTATTTGATATTCGAATGGTATTTGCCGTTAGTGCGTAGCGAAATTAGTAATAAACTATTGATTATTGATGATAATGAAATTAGCTATACACTTTGTTAGTGATGATAAGGCCACTGATTAAACATCCCCTTTACAAACTTCATTACATTCCTTATAGTGTTCACGATTATTAGATAAATCGTTAGTTGGTAGTAATATATTGATACATATTAGTCACAACTAATAATTATATTACTTTATGACATTGGTTTGTCACTATGACTCTGGATATTTTTAATTACAGTATAATTCCCATCGTGCGGAACTGTAGTTTGCGTCAAATGAACGATAAGTACAATTTTAGCAAAGTAAATCCCCTATAAAAGGAGGGTTCAATAAGAGCAGGAAGAAATATATTGTAGTTTAAGTTTTATAACTAGATTTCAGATAAGCACAAAGAAAGAACGTCAATTTGTTAGTATACTTCTTTTTTAAGAGATCTAAGAAACCCAAGAGATCCATAAAATTGTTTACGCTGAAGAAACACAGAAATTTGGTGGAAGCTATTTACGGACAAGCTATATATATCGTATTTGCTTACAAGTAAGAGGATTCACGGGTGTTAATGCAATCGAGGCCTTCGTTAATAAAATGCATCGATATGCCCAGCACATTCATAAAATATTCATGATCGCCACGGAAAACTCTCTGTTGCGTCTGCCGATCGCTGTTAGGTACGTTAGGCAAATGTTTCGAACAAACAACATTTTGCGAAGAATGTTAATCTAACCTCGACTGATCGTTTCTGAATTGTGAGCGACGATATTTCACACGTAAGATCTTATTCGTGCTTTAATTTGTTTCAAAACTGCCAAGGAAGAGGAATTTCTACAGTTGACCTGACTCTGTGTTCATGTCAGGGGTCTAGATAATCCGCGACGGAGAGCATGGACCCTTGGTTTGTGGAGGAGGTCGTCGGCGCCCTGTTTCCGGGAACGGTGAACGGGGAAGAAAGCAGGGACGAGGAGCAGGAACAACAACTGCAGGAGGAGGAGGAGCCACCGAACTCCATGGGGAGTTGGAACCCGGAAGGGGGGGGGCACCGAGGAGGAGTTGGCCAAAGCCGTCGGGAGGATCGAAGCGCGGGTAGCTCCGTGTCCCGAGGGAGTCCCGGCCGGCCTGTGGAAGAAGGTCGCCGGAGTTTTGGCACCGAGACTAAGGAGTCTGCTCGACAGATACCTGTCTCGGGGCGAACTTCCCGACCCGTGGAAGGAGGGACGGACGGTCCTATTGCCGAAGCCGGGACATTCCCCGGACTCGCCGTCCACCTTTCGGCCGGTGTGCCTTTTGAACGAGGCAGGCAAGCTGTTGGACAGAGTGGTGACTGCCCGCCTCGAGTCGCATTTGTCCCGGCGTGCGCTCGGACTACAGGAAGGCCAGTTCGGCTGTGGTGTTGGCCGTGTCGGCAACAACAGCATCCCCTGGGACGGGATAGGCCGCACCCTCGAGTTTCATCGGATGCCCGTTTACCTACAGAATGTGGTTCGGACGTTCCGTCGGGATCGTAGTATCGTCTACACCGGCCGGGCTGGGGGCGTGATAAGGAGGGCTGTGTGCCGCAGAGTCCTACAGGGGTCGGTGTTGAGCCCGTTCCTGTGGGACATCGCACACGACGCGGTACTTCGGGCGCCGATGACCCGCGTCATGGGTTGGGGGTGGAGACATCTCCCGAAAAGTTCGAGGCAATGTGATTTTGCTGGAGGGCCGATCACGTGACGTCAAGCAAACGAATCCATTCGATCCAACAAATTCGGTGCATTCACCTTCCCTTGGCTTTGACATCGTTATCGTCTTCCTCTTCAATGTCATGCAGCCTGGGGATCAGGCTGTGTTGGATGACACCCTTGGCGAGGTCCTCCTCCTTTACCTTTTGTTCATCATCCTTCTCATTCTCTATATCGTCTAGTTCTTTATCGAGATTGCTCAGTAGCGCTAACTCGCCAGTTTGTGCCACTGACACCTTCTTAAGCTGTTGCTGCTGCAGGTTCTTCTCCTGTTGCTTTTGCTGATGACTTTGGAGCAGCTGTTGGCTCTGCTGCTACTGCTCTTGGTACTTATGGCCAGTGGAGCTCTTGGTCTCGGAAGTGGTCCCCGAGATAGTTGCACCACCCCTACCTCCGCCGCCATTGGCGCACGGTAAACAGGAAGACCATGCGCTCCGCAACTCGACTTCTTAGCGCCACTCAATGTTAAAACTTTTTCCACTTATTTGATTGATATCGAACGATTTCCGGTTGTTTTAAATGGGCTACATTTTTCTGTCGCACTGGGAACTGGGATTAGACCACGTTTGTTTAGGTGTTTTTGAGATTTTTAGATGTCCAAGAGTCAGAACCTTTCGTTTTGTCACTATTAGAGCGAACTAGTTCTAATTCAAGCTTCGGAAATTCGGGCTTAGATATAGTATAAGCGATTTAATGTCTATTCCTTTGCTTTTCTAGAGTATTAGGATTTCACTAGTAAAACTTGGTTCTTGTTTTGGACATCCGGAGATCTGGGACAAAGAATTCCTCGTGCTGTCATGATAATAGCCTAAGTTCTGTTTGAATTTCAAACATTTGAGACTAAGTCTGATTCAGGTAATCTAATGCTGGTTTCTATGCACTTTTGGAAGCTATGAAAATAGATTTTGATTCCCTTGAAATTCCTGACATCTAGAGGAAGTGATTTCTCGTTTATTCTCTATTAGAGTAGACTGTGTTAAATTTGACCTTCAGTCAATCTGTCAGTAGACCCAGTCCAAATGATCTGATATCAATTCCTTTGTTGTCCCAAGATTTACAAGATTAGATCTAGGTTGTCCTTGATCTTACAGAAACGTAACACATAGGAGACTCAACTTAGCAATAATAAAAAACTAATCAAGTATCAAACTTTGGATTGTTTTAAAAATTGAAGGTTTAGGCTATCTTATAACTATATGAGTTCTATATGAGCCCTCTCTGGCTTAGGGCTGACAAGACGTAAGAATTCCTATGGATGATTGAAGTTTGTAAACACGATTCCTTTCTCCTGCTGATTCTTCGAAGATCTATTGCGAAAAAAATTCTTTAGCATGCTTCGTGTATTTTGAATAATAACATTATTTAGGTGCTACATATATTAACGTGATATCTAAAAATAAAAAACTGGAAGTTCCGCAGAAATGTACGATATTGGACATATACAATCCTATTCTATTTACTTCGCTATATTTCAATCTTGCTTTCAATTCATTTTTTTCAAACGATTTAAATTTTTGAATATATAAGAAAATTATAGTAGAAGGAAAAAGAGATATGGATGTTGTTACGCTGTAAAACAGCCTCCTGTATTTCTAATAAACACAGATACGAAAACACTGGCCCAGAAGTTTTTGACGACATCAGTGGTAACGCAAATTTGACAACTTGCGCTTGGTTGGAGATTGACGATGTTCCCAGGCACAGGGAGAACCGAAGGATTATGAAAGGATTGTTTGGTACGTGAAAGTGTAGAGAGGTAATTGGTAGGACGGTAAAATGGTTAAGGTACCGTGAGGAAGCTCGGTGCTTCTGAGGCGAGACGATGAACTTGTGCGCTGTCGTATTGAAGTTGACGGCGGCCCAGACCCGACTGACGGGAGCAACACGAGGCGGCTATGGGTTATTAGGGTGTAGGACCATGCCCTGGGAAACCCCGATAGATCTGATATTCTCCTATAGCTGGGTGGCAGCTGGTCGGTGTCTTTGGCACCTGTCAGTTTGTCCCCGGACGTGTTTCTGCGTCTGGTGATGAAGATTCGTGGAGGAGGATGGAGATGGAAGAAGTGAGCGAACTTGCGAAGAAAGTGACCAGGAGGTCTCGGAGAATAGGAGACAAATGAGAGAGCATGCTTTGGGTCCGGTCATGTCATCTGATGCTGGATCATACGCTGGAACATCTGCGACGGGAATGTCGCAGGGACGACGCGAAGTCGCTGGCCTCTGTGGAGTCGCTTTCATCGGTGTTGTGCAGAGGAAGGAAACGGAGGATAACCCACACTTCTCCAGGCGTACTGGAGGAGTCGGTCCTGATGCTGAGGACCATCTCGACAGCAGACATAGGCGCCGAATTGATACGGCGTGTCGAGGAGATAATAAAGGTGGCAGTAACATTGTTCAACATGAAGGGTACATACATCAAAACCCTGAAGGATTGCTCCATCACCGCGGGGACGATGGTGTAGACTAGAAGGATGGGGCCCGTCTGTGGCACTGGAGCGACAAGGCTGACGGAAGTGCTGACTTTCAGTCCTGGAGGAGGAGAATGCGGCCCTTCGAAGAGAACTTTCCAAGGTCTTGCACTCCTCAAAAGTGCTCACAGTGTGGCGCCTCCACCTCCGTGTCCAGGCGCCTTCCGAAGGATGACGAAGGGCAGAGTGCACGTGTCTCCGCCCTTGAGAGGAAAATGGAAGAAATGAGGGCTCTATAGGAGCGATTGGAAGATCTACGAATCAGCCCGGAGGCGCGGCCTCGGGATCCACTGGAGTAAGAGAAGGCCCTGTTCCTCAGCAACATCGAGGAGGTGAGACGGGAGCTGCTTTCGCGGCCACTGCAGGATAGTCTTGGGCATAATGAAAGGGGGGCCCTCCGAAGACGCAAGTACCCCGCTGTACGCTCTTATTGAGTGCAAGTAATGCTCACATAGAAGCGGGCAGAGAGGGAGAGAGTGAGATATTCCCACCCATATAAAGTATTGTGCCGATGGAATTGGGGGGGGGGCGTTCGGCGTTGAATCGCGGAGGTGTGTGTGCAGAGGCCGTCGCGCCGAGGAAACTCTGGGATCTCCTTGGACTTGCATGATGGCCGGCGTGGAGGGGAGAGGGGTGTCGTTAAGAGAAGTAATCTCTCCTTGCGCCCGAATTAGATATTAAGGATGGTTCCGTCGTAAGGGAAGAAATGCAGCAGTGCTTCGGCAGCAATTCGAAGCAGGCCCTTGGTCACTCCTGTCTAGCGTTAGGAAAGTCACCGTGGGGTTTTAGTTGGTAAGATCCGACACTACTCCGCTGCTTCCCAGAAAGTAGCGGAATGTCCATAAAGATTTCCCCACGTATAAAATAAAAGGAAAAAAAGAATAGAAATCAGAAGGAAGTCATTTCAAATATCAGTCATTTATTTTGTTCCGAAGCAAAAACTCACTCTAGAATAACGTGAGAAATATTTTAAATCCTGGGAAATAAATTTTTATCGGCAGAAGGCTACAGTAACAAGCATAGACCTTGGGAATCGATAAAAAGACATCACTCTAAGGCAGAATTATATTGCATGTCATTGAAAAACTGTCATTAAACTGTTATCAAATAGAACATACTTACACATTGTGTAATAACAAATAGTTAATGAAAATTTGGATTGTAAAATACCACTATAAAGGACAGGATATCGAAAACACAGTGTACTGTTTTACATAAGTAATTCGTGGAACAGCTTGATCATCCAACTACCATTAAGAAGAGAAGATCCAATCTCTCGTATCCAGTCCATTACAAAACGTAAAATAAGAAAGCTAAGGAGGGGCATGACAACCAGCTCAAACGATGCGACTCTTTCACCGATTCGCTACCTATGTATGTATTTATCGATTACCCTTCGGGAATTTTGCAACTGGTGTACAGTTAATCAATCAGATTTCAGTCTTACAACAATCAAGTACAGTAGTCATACAGTCACGTAGGTCTCTGTCACACATAGTTTATAGTTGTCAGATATATAACTATCAGAAACGGTAAAAAATCTTTGTAAATCTCGTTATAATCTACAATCCAATCAGCATACTAACTTTCGGGACATCCCTAAAGCAAAGTAAGCTTTATCATATAATTGTACGATAACAACTATTATCCTCGATTAACAACTATTTCTGGTGGCAGCAACTTCCGTTTGATTTTTAAACACAATCAAAGCAGTTACGAACGCCGCAGACGAGGCCGGATCGTAACAATATCTTGACTTTCCTATTGTTCTATCCAACTCTTTCTCTTGGCACTCTCTTTCCTCCTTCTCCATCGATTATTATTTCACTCTCTCTCATCCTCTCTTATTTTCCCTCCGCCCCTATCTTCCAAACATTTTATCCTCTCTTTTTCCCTCCTTAAAGATCCTCTCCCTTCCTTAGTTCTGTTCTTATCCTTTATCGAATATGTTATTTTCTTCAGCCTCCTTTCATCATTTCTTCAAAATTCCATCCTGCCTTCATTTTTCTTAGTTTCGATTTCTTCATCTTCCCCTTCATCTCTTATTATGCAGAATGTATTAATATGAAATAGATGCTGTCTAAAAGAATCGATTACCCATTGGTTTTATAGGCAATCGGTTTAAATGAATTATGTTACATTTTCAGACGAACAGAATTTTATATTTTTGCGCCTTATACTTTCTGACGTATCAAAGTATCTGGAGATTGAAACTTATACTAATCATGTTCAGAAGCAAATTTTATGTGTTTGTCATTTGAGATTTCCTACACCGACTTTGTAAACGATCTCCACAGTTGTAGAAATTAGATAGATCTAACCCAAATCTAATAATCGGGTCACAGAAAGTTACAAATAAAAATACTATGTTTCAAACATATCTATGATGTGATATTGGGTTGATAAATTTAGAATTGTGTAAGAGAGCACACCTCGCGTACCGTATCACGTAATAAATGACGAGATAGAAAATAAGAGAATAAAAAAGGCGAATTAGCAATAACATCTTCGCTCACTTTATTAGTTGATAACTAGGATGTAGAATAAAGATTGACTTTTAACTAAAGGACTGGGTATATCCGGAAGTCAGCAGATACCTAGCTCTCGGGTGGTGTGGAAGTCAGCAGATGCCTAGCTCTCGGGTGGCGTCAGTAAGATCTTTCTGGACGTTACACTTTCCCCTTCGTAGAGTGAACTTAGTCCTCTAAGTTCTTGCGTTTCTTCTGAATCGATGGATGAAATTTGGCTTTGGGTGGTGTTGATAATTCAAAAATTACTCTTGATTCTCCTTCTGTTCTAGTTTGTACAGGTAACGTCGGTATAAAAATATTTATCGGGGCGGAAGGTGTTGCAGTAGTAACGTTAGGTGCATTTCTAATGGTGTTTTTCTTAATTTTACAGCAAAATATATGAATACATAATTTTGAAAGTCCTATCTTATTAGCTAGATACAAGCATATGAGTCCAATGGATATATATCCCATAATTTGCAACGTAGTGGGGCCCCAAGTTTGAATTCGTGTCATTCTGTGCGAGAAAGTTAATTGATTTGCTTTATCTTCTATTTGATTCAAGGTATCAGTATATCCGTTTAGGATGCTCATTATTTTGGGAGTCTTTTCTAAGATATCAAGCATTAAGGACAAATCTACGTTATTAGTTATATTTATGATTTTGGTCTTAATATCGTAAGAAATGCTTTTGGGATTGCCATTGATTCTCATATGATTGTCTCCAAACAATATATCTATAGTTATTTCAGTTTTCAACAGAGAGGGTTGTTTCAGTTTAACAATTTGATGTCCTTCTTCCGAGAATATATTGAGTTCTATTGGTTTTTCTGGTATAGCTATGTAGTGATTTTCGTTTTTGAGCGGTATGAAAGTTATTTCTACGATCTTATAGACTGTGAATTTACAAAATATCATGGTATTATCTACACTAATTATTTCGGATGCACAATCGTGTTTCAAACGTCTATCATGTATGGGTTGAGTTTGTTTGCAAATATACAATTCGTGTTTGATTCGACATTGTTTGTCCAAATACATCTGGTCTACGTTCATATAAGTTAATCCTGAGGTGAAAAATATCGGTTGTTCAACTAATGGGGCAAGAAATGCTCCGTTCTTTTGAGTCGGTATGGGGTATATTTGTCCTATATTCCATTCTGAGTCTATTATTGTTGGAATTGAAATTTTAAGGAAGATCTTTTCGCTTTGGACAAACAGTGTGAGCGTAGAGACGTCTAATATGTTTTGGAAGTTATTTTCTTCTAGTGAAAATCCTTTATTCATGATGTGTTTTCCTAAAGCTTTAGCGTATTGTTCTAAGAAAGTATGCTGATTTATGATTTGGGGGCTAATAATTCCTTGTTTTCCTAGTAGAATTAAATTGAACATTTCATCGAGTTGAAAGTGTAGATCTGACAAAGCGCTTTCTATAGAAATAATTTTGACTACTAGAAGTTCTTGCTTATTTACTTGATTTATTTTATTTTGTATGTCCGCGTTTGCTTTTTCTAATTGTTTTAGGCTGTCGGTGTTTAGGATTTTCCTAATTAGAACAGTTTGGTTAGTTACAATGATTTTTAATTCGTTTCCTTCGCTAAATAGTTTGTCGATACTCTGGTTTATCAATTGTAAATCGTCAGAATCTAAGGTTCCGAAAAGTGTTTTGCTGATTGAACCTGTACCGTTTATCAACCCACTTAACCCTAGAATGAGTTAGTAATCTTAAATGATTTCCTAGCGTTTCGACCTTATTAAACTTGTTGGTTAAGGAAAGTATTTCTGGTTCTAATTGACATGAGGTGGTACAATATTTTTGGGTTTCTTTTATGTGTTTTCCTAATATGTCGCTTACATTCATTCTTATATATACGTTAACACTTTCGTTATATAAATAAGCTTTGGATATCTTTTCGTGGAAAATTGCGTTATTTTCGATTGGTATTAATTCCAATGCGAGCACGAGGGTTGTGACTGAGATAAGCGTCCTGAAAAGTATGGTTTAATTCTGTTACCATGTATCTGTTTAATTTCGTTATTGATTAAGATCTCGTGATAAGGAGTTATAGATTTTTCAATGTGGTAAGGACCTAACCATTCATCGTCCAATTTATCTGCTTTGTGGTCATTATGTACAGGAACTGCGTCTCCTTCTTTAAATACCGTTTGCGTTTTAATGATTTTTCTTTGTTGGTCACGCATGTAGCGTTTTCTACTTTTTTCAAGTGTTTGTCTAGCCAGTGTTTTGTATTTGTCCAATTGTTTTTGCCATAGTGAAAACATTTCTTCGTACGTGTAATTGGAGGTTTTGGATATTGAGGATGGGAGGTTAGCTTTTCATCCAAAAGTTAATTCAAAAGGTGAAAAACCAGTCGCGTCGTGTATTGCTGTGTTATATCCTAAACATATAAAGTTTAATACTTCGTCCCATTCTTTGTCCGAGTCGTTTAGACTTGTTCGTATCATGTCCTTTACCGTTGCGTCTGTTCTTTCTAGGGATCCGTTAGATTGTGGGTGAAAGCTGGTCGTTTTTATATGCTCTATTTTGAATACTTCTTCGAATTTCGTCGTGAGTTCGCTAATAAAGTTCTGTCCTTGGTCCGTTAGTATAGTCTCAGGCGCTGAGAAGATGTAAATGTAATGATTCAATAGGGCATCTATTACGGATTCGGTTCTTTGTGTCTTAAGAGGTGTCAGTACCGGGTATTTGGTCCAATTATCATGAATAGAGGAGTATATATTGGTTTCCTCATTTAGTTTTTGGCATGGGACCAATTATGTCCATTGCTACTTTTTCGTTTGGTTCAGTGGGGGTTTGAGGTATTACGGGAATTTCTTTTGCGCGGATTCTGACATGCTACACAATTCTTTATAAATTCCTCTACCTTTGAGAACAAATTTGGGATACTAAATCGTTCTTTGATTTTTGTGTAAGTTTTCTGTATACCTAAGTATCCTGAAACGTCGTTATGGTTTTCTTCTATAATCGCGTCAACTTTTTCGTTTGTTAGAATTTGAATCGGGTCATATGCAAAGGTTATTTCTTCTATTTTATCATTAACATACATCAAAAATATTTTTTTCGTGCTTTTTCGATTTCATCGAAGCTATTGTCTCCTACCAGGTCTGTAAACATGAAACCGGAATTTGCCCATATGTGGCGATAACTTTTAATGTAGCTAACTTCAATACGCGTCATTGACGCCATTTCTTTGTTTTGACATCTGCTAAAGATTTTCAACTGTTTGCGATACAAGTTTAGTGCAACAACATAGGTTTTAGTAGAATTTGAAAATGTCGAATTTTGTGCCTACAAACTACGATTTGCGGACA